>CM060253.1:45452040-45632747 GCA_030684275.1 Acipenser oxyrinchus oxyrinchus
AAAGGAAACAGCTTGTAATTGATTAAACCCACAAAACGGTTTTGTCACAGTTTAATTGAATCATATTGAGTAACAAATGTAATAGTTTAGGAGACTTGGCCAAGTTGCTTTTAACAGGAAACACATGCCTAACACACAGCAGCATTTCTGATGTAATCAAGGAAGAGTATTTTCATGAAGTTTCACATTGACAAGTTTATGGGCAAAAACTGTGTTTAGTGTTGAATAAATCAAAGTAGCAACACAATTTTTGCTAAACTGTCACAATTAATGGTCATAACTGTATTATTTTTAACTTGATCCATCCTTCACATGTGAAGCAGGGGCTACAGCACAGGTATAGCAACACACCCAGTTCTGTACATAAACCACCCAAGCCCCCCTTTGAAATGAATAAACTATATACCTACAGTACAAAACTCCCCCATCTCCTCTCCATTGGACATAACATGTAACCATCTATTTCTAGGAAATACACACATGGCCTGAGCCCAAACCTTACAATACATATATATTACGTTACTAAATTAGAAGGTTCAAGAACTTTGTTCATTTTGCCTTCCATTGTAATGTGACGATGCTAATGATAATGTCACTGGGACTCATGGGAGGCAGTTTGGTTTAATTATTAAATATCAAGACTAAGAGCCAGGATATCTTGGGCTTGAATCCCAGATCATCCGTTTGTAATTTGTAAGTAGATTTGTTCATCTTCTATTATCATTAAAGTTGATCAACTGTTTGTCATAAAGGTAATCTGCCTGCTACTGAATCACTCCTAATAGGTACAGCAGTAGGAAGTTATGCCCTGCTTTAACCAAGGAAGCGAAACAAAAAGCTGAAAATGGATAATTACTGTTTACATATTGTCTTATTATCTTGGATTAATCTTAACTGAATCTTGCATCTTGGACTCTCTTGTGTCATTTAGGAGTAATGCTGATTACTGGTTGGTACTTTAGTTGACCTCTGGAATCTGCAGATAATAAATGATGTAACCAATTGTAATAAAAAAATAATCTTCTAACATGTCGTAGCAAATCAAGTTAAGCAAGAGATAAGCAAGAGAGGTTTAAAATACAGATGTGGTCGTCTGATTCAGAAAACAGTCATGACAGTTTATATAACCTGTCAAACACATTTTAGAAATCATCTTCCTTATAATATAATTGATATACTTTGGGTAACACTTTACATTAAGAGTCTCTAATTACTGTCTATTTATATAGTAGTTACTTAGTAAATACATGTGTACTTACACATAATTACAATGTTATTATGCATAGTTACAATGTACTTAATGTGTAAATTTTTTTGCATGCTATAACCCTAACCCTAACTCTAAACCTAACCCCAGCCCTAATACTAAATCTAACCTTAACCCCCTAACCCTAACTCTAAACCTAACCCTAACCTGTTTCTGATACAATTGTGTACTTACATATATTGTACAAAAGATTGACATGTTAAGTACATTGCAACTATGCATAATAACATTGTAATTACCAGAACCACTAAATAGGAGTGAAAAGCATAAATAATATGGGGCTTAACCCTGGGCAAAGGTGTAAACTCCCTAGTGTCAAAATGTATACAAAGTCCAGTCCAGCATAAGATTTAAAGGGTCTAACTTGCCAGAATACCACAGTCCAGCAGTCTCATTTGCCAATGGCCGTGACATGAATAGTCAATACAAACTAAACCAATAATTATGACTAATTAAGCTAATATGATACTGTACCTCCTCTTTGTAAAATGGAAGACATGTATCAATGGCAGAGATGGCTGTTCATATTCAAAGGTCTTTGAGACAGTGAACACATTAGGAACAATACGTGTGAACTCCAATGCATGTGACACAGTCATACAAAGTGTACAATACATAACGACAAAGCTGCATATTGTACAGTTCGCAGCACAGGTAGAACTTGGGCTGAGTCAAGATTGGCTAGATGTGTCCTGAGCCTGTTCAAGCTCACGAGGAAAGCTGTTAGAGCTGCTTGTTTGTGTGACAGAGGTAAGAGGTATTGTCAAGCTGATTTTGTGGTACATATTGTTGGCTGGTTTAGGGATTAGCATACCCTGTGCTACACATTTCAAAATGAACTTGTAAGACCTTTTCACTGTTATTATTTGTTTATTTAGCAGACGCCTTTATCCAAGGCGACTTACAGAGACTAGGGCGTGTAAACTATGCATCAGCTGCAGAGTCACTTACAATTACGTCTCACCCGAAAGACGGAGCACAAGGAGGTTAAGTGACTTGCTCAGGGTCACACAATGAGTCAGTGGCTGAGGGGGGATTTGAACCGGGGACCTCCTGGTTACAAGCCCTTTTCACTGTCTCTTGTACAAGCCCTTTGCACTGTCTCTCGTACTTGTGGTACAAGTGCTGTTGAATTTTCACTCAGAAATGACAGGGAGGCATACATTTTGTATCCTCAGACCATAGCCTACAGTTTACATGGCTACTGAAAGAAATAGTTTGAAACATGTTATTCTTTGTTGTAATCTCAGCAGTCTGTAGGCCCTATATACAGTATACCATAATGAAGAGGTGGCGAGGGACTTATCGTTTTTTAAAGCTTTTTTTTTTACCAGCGTTGTTGTTTCTCTGCCCCTCCCTGATAGGTGCAGTGGAGGAGCCTCGGGGGCTGCTGGACCTGACCATTGCACTGACGCTACACACCCAGGTGGATTGGACTCAGCAGCGGACAGTTCGGCTGGCGTCCAGTGGGTGGGGTCTCTGCACTGACAGTTGTATTTCTTCCTCTTGTGATTTTGATACTTTGCTTCCTAGCCCAATGCTGGACGTTCTTTTTATTTTGATGCTTTTCCACCCTAGCCAGTTAGTGGGTGGTGGCCATTTTGCTGAAGTGTTATTTTATATAATTAATAAACATTGCTTTAATTACATTGCTGGTGTTGTCTGTCTCTGGGCGGGCGGGTCTCCATTCTCCTACCTCTGTTGCAAATTAAACAAACCTGTGCAAATTAACGGTTTTATTGTTGTTTCCTGGGTCCTGGTGCCCACTACCACCATGTGGCGTAGTCGGACTACATATATATTTTTACTGCCTTGCCAACCTGTACCGCGACACTCTACTTCATTATATGTGACCATAAAGAACACCAAGGCTGGCTCCCCTGGAGCACAAAATCTAAATCTGAACAACAGTTGTGCTAATACACTTTTCAAAGCTGGGGGACAGAAGCAAAAGAGCACAAGATGTTAGTAATTTACCAGCTGTCAGTTAGAAAGGCTTACTAAATAAAGCAGAATCGTTAGCAGGCCACCGCATTCCAAACAGGATGTGATCCTGCTGCAGAGACACACTGGCATAATCATGGTATATCATGGTACTGCAATAGATGTTTCATACCATTATGATACCATGAATTATACTTCAATTATAACTGCCCTTGTTCTTACACAGCATCTGTGGTAGAAGTAGTACATTGTTAATGCAGTGCCCCTTCACTGCCATTGGAGATATGATAGGAAGTTTTACTGCTTTGTCAAGTATCCAGTTTCTCAAAGAACAGTGTTTTTACTGTATGCCTGTTTTCATGTTTTACTATGCGTCCGTAGAGGCACATACTGTTGATACATACAAAGGTGCATTAATGGACTGTTTTTGTCTGAATTAGATCATTTGGCTCTGAGAATAGTAAATATTAGAATACCCTAACCCACCCACACTTACACACAAAGGTTTTCACAAAATACACATATTTAAATCCATATATACATTTTCACTATGCCATGCACTGTTCTTGCAAGATAACAGCACAGTGGATGAATAGGCCAAAAGTTTTTCCTAAGCCTGTTCAAGCTAACGAGGGAAACACTGTTAGAGCTGCTTGTTTTTGTGACAGAGGTAAGAGATATTGTCAACAGTGTCATTCCGGATCATCCCAGATTTACCAGCTTTTGCATGAGGTACCCATTTGTAGCTCAGAGCTTCAACTACTGAGCTAATCATCCAAATATGGTGAAAAACTAGTGCAGGGAGTCCAAAAAGACAAAACAACTGACAACAGTGTCTTTACACAATGTCAGCAGTTTTATTTTTGGGGTTACACCCTCACCATACAGAGCGATTTTAGATTGAAAATGTTCCTTCTCCCATGCTGTTCCATAGTCTCCTTTAATAAGCTAAATGCATTACTGTACTGGATTGAAAAACAAGCTGGAATTTGCTTGATTCATGAGATGATAGGATGACCAGGGTTATTTTAAGCCACTACGTCCTTAACCCTAACAAGGCCAATGAGAAATGTACAATCCTTTCAGTCTCTAAATATTGTTAAAAAGGCTTTCTTGAAAACGTACTTCTGAAATATTCTATATACGTTCCAAGTTCTGTTTAATATGTGGACCATATCTAGCCCCTTAAAAAGTGTGTTTATTCATGCACAGCAACAGAATGTGCATAGGGTACACATAAAAACATTTTTCCAAAACAATTTTTTGAGTTTTCAGAATGATGTATTTTATTAAGGTTTCCATAACATTATCAGTAAAGTTTTTGCTATAAATAAATACACACCTCATATTTATTTACTTACCACAAGTAAGTAAAACAAGTACCCATTAAAATATTGTCAATTGTTGCCTCTTTTTTTGCTTTTTTGCAGTTTGATTTACATGGCGCTTCTCCACGGACCCCTTAATGAATCTCATCCTAGCAGCTGATCAGTTAATAACACTGACATCTGCATAAGACGTATTTGGCTCTTGACTACAGAGCTTGCTCTTTAGTTGAATGGTAAGTTGTTCATCTTTGAACCGTATGGTTTGCAGTTCATGTCCAACCCTTGACTTTCCATTGATTTCAATGGGCTGTGATGACAATTAATTACAACCTGACCATCCATTAGTCTCACTGTCCTCCTGTCTCTTGCCTGAATTCCCGTCCGCTGTTACAGGGTTATCTCACTGCAGCAACTCCTAACCCAACCCAGGTGTCCTCTATTGAAACTAAAACAACCTAATAACTAAGCAAAATGCAGGGGATTCAATTTACTAAGGAACCCATGATAGATTATGTGGGTCAAAACGCAACTCCTGCTGATCTGCATGGGCCTCTGGGGAACAGACAGAAAGTAGTGCCTGAACACGGGGGCTAGCACAACAAACCACTCTACTTGTTTAATCTCTGCAAACAGGACATATCCCTGCCATGCTTGTACAATATTATGTTGATTTGTTAAAAGGATAAAATGTGAAGAAAGTAGTGAAAAACACCAAAGTGATAACTGTTAATAAGAATTCGATGTAGTGAGGTTAACTAGAATGTTGTTTCATGTGCACTTAAAAAAAATCTCACTAGACTAAACAAACATTGTTTTAAATTCTCAGAAGAGTTGTTTAGGTCAGACATCTTTCATGAGCCGTACGTAAACAAAGAACGGACACACTTCCCTGTCTGCATGCTTTTAAGTAAGTAATGAAAGAATATAGAACATAGTCTCCAGCACATTTTTATTTTAAGGATTCCTTCATAAGGAAACTGTTGCATGCTGTCATGCTATTCATAATGATTTGTTTGATTCTTAAAAGATTCCTGGTCTGGCTGCTTTTTTACATCTCCTAAATAATAAAGACTGTAGCTGTTTTTTTTTAAATATTTCCTTTAATGGAAAGTGTTCATAGGAATCTTTTTTTATATTTATTTAAAAAATAATAATTATAACAGCCGCAAATAACAAACAAGGCCTTTGCCCTTTTTAAACAGATGAGTTTTGTTTTATTCACTCTCAAATGTTTATGAAACATTCAAAGACTCGCAGACAAAACAACCTGCTATAATTAAACATTGTCAACAGACACGATTCCTGATTGGATTGGGTTATAACATTTGAATGTCAAAATACAGTCAGTCTATTTCCACTAGCAGAGTCATCATTAAGTTCCGGCACTGGCAGCACAGGAATGCTGCTGAAACTCAGACAGCAGCTAGGTGCTTGTGTGGACCAAGCTCTCTCAGTCTGGCAAGAGATTTAGCACAAGACTTGAAGATGAACCCACTTTGGGAAACCCCAGACAGCCAAATTCAGTGATCTGTGACCTCTGTGGAGGATTTGAGCATGGATGATTAGTGAATCAGACTGAAAGAAACTGCAGACTTCCTGGACCTCTCAAAGGACACAAGATATCACTGTAGGCCATACTATACCCAGGATGTTGACACCAGGCCAAAGAAAGGCATTTTCTCTTGAAGAGTAACTAGTCCTTTATTCATTACTACCACAGACTTTGTAAACTGAGAATGAGGGTGCAAAAAGACCCACAGTATAATGTTGACTAACTCTTACAGGTAGGAGATATGGCAGCATCATTTCAAAATGATTTTAGAGCTCAGAGAACAAATAAAATCTAAATGAGGCCTTACATTGTGTTTCTAGAACAAAGGCTCTAAACCTTATTGGTTTACCCTGATGACTTCATCTTGGAATCCATAGAAGCCACATTTTGTAGGTTACTTGTGGGCCCTTTGGGATTCATTTGAATGATTCAGTATTGGAGATTTCTGGCGAGATATTGGGTGAGTTGGTATTAGTGTGAAATGATGAATGACGTGTCCATTCTGTTTGTTTCTACAGCACGTATGATGATATCACCATGCTGGCACATTGGCTAGGTGAGTCATTATGCTAATGTATGCTGACATAAATATGTTACACACTGTAGCACCAAACTGGTAAATCTATTTAAGTTGCAATTTGGATCAGTTTTGAATGCCAGCAGCAAAAATAAGGCATTTCTCATTCAGAACTGAGATTATTGTTTGAGATTGGAGATTATTGTTTGAGACTTGGCTTCTTGCTTATTTGCACTCATAAAATGAGATCAGACTTGAGTACTGTTAGTGCAATAATGAAAATGATCGATTTACATTTAGAGGACACTGCTTTTTAATATTTGCTGTTGCAATCAAAATTGCTATATAATGTTTTTTAGTATAAAAAACCCCACAAAAACATTAATGGTTTACCTGCAGAAAATTCCCTAGAGCCTGTTAAACAATGTTAAAAATGTTCACCATTAGTAAAATATTACTTTCTTCCTTTTGTTAAAATGGTTTTACAAAGAAAACAAAAAATGAACTCACATAAGTTCACATAAATGCCAACTGTTTAAAAAACAAAGAAGAGGGCATTGATTCTCTTACATGTTAAATCACTCTGAGCTTCGGGTCATAGACTCCAATGTGGAAAACTACCTAGTAGTAATGCTTATTGACCTGGGCTATTTTTTTGCTTAAAGAAATACAGCTTTATTCAAAATTAGGTTTTATCAGATTATTACAGATTATGTTAGCTTTTTAAAATACTGCCAATAAATATATTCTGTGTAATCATTTACTTACATGGTGACTAGTTTCCTAGATGGACTGAAATGTGAGAGCCAGGGAATCCTTTTGGTTTTGAAATCCCATCACAGCCAGTACCTTTTACTGGGAGGCATGTCACCTGCCATAATCCCACTCAGCTATCAGTGAGGTGGCGTCTAACATTTCCACAGAAAAAGAAAAAGAATCAAACATGGAAGATGACAAACACTCAAGAAGTTGAACTCCAAATGTAGTCATATTAAACAGAGTTTAAATGTCACCTACAAAGACATAAACACAGTTTCAGATATACAGGATCAACATCATAAGGGTTAAAAAAGCTGATTACTGGATTCCACATGTCAGTTTCAAACAAGCCAGAGCAAGAAACGGCTCCACTGTAATGCGTCACTGTGATATTTTAGTATCTTACATATGAAGTAAAAGCTTGTGTATGAGTTAACACTGGGAGCGATTCTGTGATACAAGGCTTGTGACAACAGTGAAAAGTGTCAGGCAAAATGTTTATCTGGTAAAGTCCTAGCATTGTTGTTCACCAACTTTGTCTTAGTACAGGCACTTAATACCTCGCGTTCGTGTTACTGGTTGCTACCAGCCTTGGTGTCCACTGTTTGGAAATCTGACTAGCATGCATTTTTTGCGCTGTATCTTAAGTGTTCTGTGTTAGGCAAAGCATTGTAGCTTCATTCTGCAATTAACTGAGTCAATGAGAAACCTTTACCCTTGACAGAGCCAACCAGTCACACAGTTTAATTTCATTCTTCTCTCATGACTCCTGTCCACCCTTTGACACAAGTGTAGTTGTGGCCCATAGGGGTTAGTGTTTGCTGCTTGCTGTCAGTCAGGTTTGCAAAGTGACACGTTCCTTTGTTTAAAAAAGGAGTCTGGATATGTCATTAAAATAACAGCAGGGATGCGAGTCATCATATGATGTGGTAAATTTAATAAATAAATAGGTCAAATGCTTAAAATAAATTGATAGTTTTTTGTTTTGTTTTGTGATTGGAAGCCTGTTAGGTTGACTGTGTAGTAGACTCGCTCTCAACAGGCCTTGTAAGGCCTGTTGAGAGAGTCCAGAGCCCTAACCAGTTTGGAGTAGTGGTTAGGGCTCTGAACTCTTGACCAGAGGATCATGGGTTCAATCCCAGGTGGGGGACACTGCTGCTGTGCCCTTGAGCAAGGTACTTTACCTAGATTGCTCCAGTAAAAACCCAACTGCATAAATGGGTAATTGTATGTAAAAATAATGTGTAAAAAATAATGTATTTATATATGTAAAAATAATGTGATATCTTGTAACAATTGTAAGTCACCCTGGATAAGGGCGTCTGCTAAGAAATAAATAATAATAATAGTTTTATAAAAATCTTTATTCGTGTGTATTTATTATCTTTGCCTGAGATGAGAACGCAATATATACATAGCTATGTGTAGATCATATTGCAGACAGAATGCACAGACACTGGCTATCACTGATTAATCAAGATAATTTACTCAGTTTGCAAATGTAGAGACACGGGTTTGCATCAATTAATTAAGGTAATCTTGTCTGGCCGACACAGGAGACAGTGATTGACACCTTCACTTCAAACAGTGTCTAAAGTTCTGATATGACTAACCAATCAGAAACTCTCTTGCCTACCTTTGTTCCGAAAATCCCTTTAAAACAAGAGTTTTAACAACTCAAAGTTGTCCCTTCAAAATGGCTGCAAAGCTGTCCAGTTGGTGTACCACCAAAGCTGGGGTGTGTTCAATAAGCAGAGCGCCCTCTCGTGGCGCCCTGTAACATATGTTAACAGTTATTGAACAGTCTGTTAAGAGCTTGCAGTTTCACAAGAGCAGGCAAAAAACCGCTGTGTATTAAAACAGCTGGTTTAAGCAAGGTTTGCCATTTTTATATATATATATTTTTAAATGTAACTACTACTACTATATTTTAGTAATGTAAAGTTATTGACACTTTCTTTTGATTTAGCATCTTGAGGCGCGTCATATTTAAATTCAAATTATAAATAGTCAATGTTTCCTTTTCTAATATAATCGTCACTTTAAAAATACCATAATCAGTTTTTAAAAAGCCAACATGACAACAAATGCCTTGTTTGTCGTTACTTTGTTTAATGTAATATTGAGTGTGCAATTGTTTTAATTAATGTATTGTTTACATTGACATTCTTCATTACCAGTTGTTAGTTTTCTGAAGGTACTATTAGATTAAATGCATGTTCAATAAATTCCCTTGTTTTTAAAATAGTTTCCTGGTAAACAATTTGCTATAGATTTCCTCTTTTATATATATATATATATATATATATATATATATATATATATATATATATATATATATATATATAGAAAATGCAGATAGGTGCCAATAGATTTCAGCAGACTATTTTAACAATCTTATTACTTATTCAAAAACAAAACAAAACAACGATATGATTTATGGGGTTGTTCAGTTTATGTACTTGTCCCATTAGATATCATCTAAAGGTAATGTGAATTCATGTATTTTTCTTTTTAAAGTGATATTCTCTTCTACACTGACTTTTTGAAAAATTATTGCTCCTGCCCCCCCCCGCTAGACACGCCCCTGGCCATCATTAATTAGTCTCTGCTGTACATTAAAAGTAAAAACTGTGTGGCTGCTCTTCATCAGTGATATGTGCTAATGTCACCCGATAGGATGACATCACCTGGGATGATGTAATGCTGGGATTCTAGGCGCGTTCTAGATATTTTGAGACAAGTGTAAGACTCTGCAGTTTTCCTCTTGTCAAAAGCTTTCCAGCTGACTTAATGGTTTCAACCTTTTTTACTATTGTGTGATCACACTCAATTTAAGGTGCATTTTTTTTGTTGCCATTAACAAGCAGCACACTAACACGTTACCAAATTGTTGTATCAAGATAGGTTGAGCACTTGCACAGCACTGCAGTAGAGTGTCTGGACAGGAGTAGTTTGAATCCAACAGCAGCCTCATGCCTTTCAGCATCCCCCATACTTTAGAATTTTTTAAACAGGATACTTTTAAATGATGAACCTTGCTAAGAACCTACAGACGTCTGCCTGAGCTCACCAGATGTCTGGCTAGTAGCATGGTCAGGTGACGCAGTCCCTGCCAATTTTGTATCCTTGATTGCAAGGAGCAATTCCCAGTGAAGATTGACAACTTTGAAAAACTGCGCTGCCCTGATTGTATAACTCACCCTGCACACCATGCGGTCAGGCCTTTACTAAGGGAAACGCTTAGGGACCGCTGTTAAGAACCTTCTTTAGCACTAATTATTCAGTTTTCATAATTTGGGGGTATAATAAGTCTGTCCATCCAAGGTCAAGCTTAGATTATTAAATATATCTAGAGAACCATGGTATGCAAAGGTAATTAACTCTTTGTGGTCCTACCTCGGATTAGGTCCGACATTACAATTTTCCCTTTCCGGTCTGATGTCGGACACTGTTCGACAAAAATACGTCAAGCACAGTTGTTTTTTCTCCGGAAAAAGCCAAGAAAACCTTTCAATGGCCGAGTGAGACCGATAGGAGCCGAGAGAAGCCAAAAAGGGACGGATCTGAGCAATACACAGCGCTTGCACCACAGACCTAACACGGACATAAACAAACGCATCCAGAGCTCAAAAGAATATCACGGACATTTGCCAAGCTTTTTGAGATGTTATAGTAATAAAATAATGACTTGGATCGCATTATTGAGGAGTTTGGTGATAAAACGAGTGATCAGGAGTGACAGGCGCTGAATAAATGGACCGCTAAGGGTTAAATCTGAAGAGGTCATTACTTAGTAGACGCTATTAAGAGTCTCCGAATCTGGGGGTATGAAGGTGCCCTGTCTATTTGTCTGTATGTGAAACTTTTTTTATGTACATACAAAGGATAGGTTATAGTTTATGCTTTTTCATGATAGCTCAGTGACAGGCGATGAACGTCAATGACTGGTCACCTAGACATTCCTGATGTTTCTCTTATGGAAGTCAATGTATTACACAACACTGCCTGTTTCTTTTGGGATAACCCACGAAAGCAAAGAAAGAAGGTTCATATTCCAGCCACATTGAAAGCAATGCATTTGGGAATGTTCTAAGAAATAATCCAACTTTGGAGATGTGGTGGAAAGAGATTCCTTTTTTTTAAAACAGGAACCCCCCTAAAAACATTGCTTCTGGATTATTTTAGAGCACGAGAAGACACCTGAGCTTGTAAAACAATGTTAACAGACTCCTGCCAAACTTTATTTTTTCATTTAAAGGGTTTTAAAAAGCATGTGGTGTAGTTCTTTAGGCAATAGTGGAAAGCAGTTGACCCTAGGGAATTATAACCCCTGCCTGTCATTATAGCTGACCCTCGGGGCAATAGTTTCCCATTATAACCCCTTAATTACAGTCCGTGCTGGATAATATATACTTAGAAATGCAGGATGGTAATCCTCAAAAAGTAACCTAAGAAACACATGCTTGTGTTAAATACATTGCAATTACTAACTGCATGTTCATGTAAAACAGTGGTTTTCAAACCCAGTCCTGGGGACCAACTGCGTCTGCTGGTTTTCATTCCAGCTGAGTTCTCATTTACTTAACTACTGAACTGATAATTTGCTTAACTAGACCTTTTTACTTGTTTTCAGCTCCTAAACAGTTGCAGATTTCAAGTTAGCTGTAACATTTTATGTTTCTGACTTGAACTGTTTAGGAGCTGAGAACAATTAAAAAGGTCTAGTTAAGCAAATTATCATTTCAATTAAGGGTCTAGTTAAGTAACTGAGAGCTCAGTTGGAATGAAAACCAGCAGACACAGTGGGTCCCCAGGACGGGTTGAAAACCACTGATGTAAAGCACTTGGATTTCTTACAGGTCACAGTTAAGGTAAGAAGGTTGTTTTTTTGTTTCGTTTTTATAATTTTACTGAACCCCCAGTAGGTCTCTGCTTTGGTTTGAAGAAGATTAATTATATGATTATCCAGTTCTAGCATTAGATAGTAGAATTAGCAAAATATTGTAGCGGTCTCGGTTCCTGCAGGCAGGCGCATCACACAGGGCAAGGCAATCCACACACAGGCGGAAGGCAGACGCTAACCCGGGACATCTCGAACTAAAGCATATCGCCGATACCGCTGAGCAAAAGAGCCCGCTCCTTTGCAAGGAGCGTTTATCGGGCTTATGTCTCTGCATGTGATTACGTCCCCTACCAGCCCTGCTGCTGCCTTATCCCGTGCACGCTACAATATGTTTTACCAAGAACCTCCCAGAATTAACCAAATATACAGTCAAAAACTGGTTATTACCTAATTAACTGTATAATCCTAAAACTAACCTACCTCTTACCTTAACACACACACACACACACACATATGGAGCAGTAAAATAATAATACAAAAACAATTAAGTTAAATTCCCAAAATGTAATTTGGTCAGTATTGAAGATTTACAGTCAATTTAGGCTCTATAAATTTAAAGGCCTTCCACTAATTGACTGTTTTGAAAATGTCATGGTTTTTTTAAAGAGTAAGATAACAAAATAGTATACTGTATACTAAATAAAAAGGCAAGAGGCTAATAAAACCTAACGCAGAATGCTACATTTTGGGAGAGGAAACTTATCATACTATCTTATACTCAAGGCTTTAAAAATCTGTTAACAAACCATAACCATAATCACCTTTTAGAGGCCTTGCCACTCAATGTGATAACATGCAAGCTGGATCTCAAATGTCAAGACCCACGTTAGGGAATGAGAAAGGCTGTAGTGATCTTGTCCTCTAAGTATGTTTGAATCACATGAACCCCGGAGATAGAAGAGTAAAACAAAGAGTGAATATAAAGTTATCATATGAAGAGACATACCCTCCAAGTCGACGCTAAATAAATTAATTCCTCTAAAAGGTAAGTGATTTATTACGTTATTTTGTTATACTGTATAAGCCTTTATTAACTAGATATTAAAACACGAGGAACCCCATTTTGATTCACGTATACACAGAAAACAACAAAAACAGTTCTGGGAAAAGGACTGTGACTAGCTTAGTGTGAAATAACCTTGATACAATTACCATATCGTAGGTGTTTAATAAAATAAACTGTACAAAAGACACGAGGCAAAGACGACGATATTCATGGTGTTCAATGATTAAAGTTCACAGACAGAAAATGTCAACTGGCGTGAACCCTCCCTTTAATTTGAGATATTTGCGCATGTGCATTAAAGGCAATATCTACTTTTTTTCATGTGTACCAATTTCTTGTGACACCGTGCTTCTCGTTGTTTGTTTACAGGGTGCGTGTATCCTTTGAGTGATTAATTACAATTAGGTACGGCACTTGAGAGCTTCCACTAATGCGGTTTATAGAGTCAATTGGTTCCTTGTGTGCCGCTCTTGGGTATAAATAGTTTATTTTACAAGTTGTGGAACAGCTGCTGCTGTAATTTCACACTAACAGAAAATACATTATCCATTGAGTTCTTTATGAACTTATTTATTGAATGTTTCATTTTTGCATCTATCTATGTTAATATGCTCTGATGAAGACAATATGTCGTAAGCTTTATTATTATTTTTTTTTACCTTGTTCTTAAATAAAGTATGAATAATTGCTAGACACTTTGGGATTTAAGTTTTTCATTAAGTGAGAGTTGCCGTCTTCATTCTTCAGTGGTGGAAACATCATACGAAGTACACATCATTTTGGAAAAAATAAGTTTGTCTGCATTGCTTGACCCAATGATTGTTGAGACATTATCTTAGTTGCTTGTCTCCTGCCACTACTTTCAGCAGTTGTAGGTTATATATCATATATCTAAGCTCTGTTGAAGAAAAACAGGGGTGGGCTTTATTTCCAAAGGGTGTTTTTGTTTTAATTATTAATGAAAGCATCAGGACACCACACCATTAACATAACTGAATGTAAACTGTACACAGGTTGTTTAAAACGTATACATCTCAGGCCTTGGACACTTAGCAGTATATATTTCATAAGAAGTAAGTAGCTTTGAGAAACATGAATACAAATAGAATACAAAGTAAATATTCTATTTACAGTTTCAAGGTTACACAGCTTTCTAAAACAAGCAAATAAAGGTATAATGAACCTGTTCCCAGTCGCCTTGGGACCAAACCTACTTTCAGTTTCTCAAGCAGATTAACCTTGGGAAAGAGGTGATCTGCCCACTTAGTGACCTCAATAAATATGTCGCTTATTTAAACCATGTGGCAGCAAATTGAAAACATGGACTTTAAAACTGTGTATTTTCTTTTTCATGTTGTAATTTCTCCCTGGAGATATGCTGAAACAGCATGATTATGTCAATGAGAGATGTGGTGTATTTTTGTATTAAATACCTTATAATAAATCCCTTGAAAGCTGTAGGCTACTTCTCTTAAAGTTTGGTTGACTGTGTTTTAAAGCAAAACAAAGGCTGTGTCACTATTTTGCCCAGTATCCCAGCATCAAAGTGTTATAAAACTTTTTTTTTTGTTTCTGTACAATATTTAAAATGTACTTATTCTTGATTAACTTTTTTTTTTTTTTTTAACCAAGAAATAGTGCATACCGATTGTGCAGAAGTACACTGATTAATTCTCTGACTAGGAACTATAAAGGGGTGATGCTTTGATACATTAAACCTCAGTTTGATAAATATTATTTGAGCCATTAACTTGCAAGACTTGAAAGAATTGCCCTAATAGTGGGTTGGACCACATAGCTAAAGGCACATTGTACAAGTGGAGACATGTCCAGTGTTGAAGATTTCTGTGATGTGGACTACTGTAGTATATCTATTACTTGTCACAATATGTTGCACACGTCAGTGGACTCAATTCACCTGCTTGCAACAACAGGGTTGTTTTTCTATAAGCATACCGGCTGGGAGACTGTATTGATGGTCAGGTCAGCCATTGCATTGTGCTGGATGCATGGGCGACCATTATCCTTGTGAAGTAATTGAGATCCTTCTGTTTTACAACTGTTGTTGCTTCATTTTAAATTGCTCAGTCTATGTACAATGTTTTTACCCTTTGAACCGCTGTGCTTCCTAAAACTTCAAGGCAAATGACACATCACTGGGACAAAATCAATTAAATGGGCAATATCTAAAAACAGATGTAAGATTGTTTTTAGAGTAACATAAAACACAGTAATTACTGAACTCGCATAACTGGAAAATAAACTTGTTTTTAGTTTTATTTTCACATTGATTGATTGAAACTTTATAGAATGATAAGAAAACTGGATTGTAAAATTAATATTAAATACATGAAGAAAAAAATATAATTTTGGGGATCCCAATTCAGGTCTTTCAAGGACCATGGTGGTGGTTCTTGAGGTGAGAATAAGTGAGTTTATGTGAGGAGGGGACAGACTTAACTGAAGTCGAGAGGAAAATCACTGATTCTTGCCAAAGCATCATTAGTTTGTGGTGACAGATATCTCTCTTCACTTAAGTGCCTGGGCTACGGGAAGCAAGGCAGCCTGAACTTGGACAGTTAGTCACTGTTCTGTCTGTAACGATAGAAGACACAGGCTCTTGCCATGCACTCCCTGGACTGAAAGAGATATTGTTTAAAAAAGAAAAAAGACGCGTGGGCAGCCAGTTGAACAAACAAATGCACGTCACCAGAAGAAGTATTCAGCTTTCTTTTCTCATGATCTTCTTTTGGACGTCATTAACCTTACCAGCATTTCCTAGTCCCCCCAAAGGAAATGTATTTGCAGAAAGAGTCGTTCAGCTTGACAAATGTGCATTTCATCCCCCATCTGCAATTTCCACTGACCATAACCGCTTAGCATCAAATGCTGAAATGAATAAAGCCAGAATGAAAAAGCTAGATCCATCCTGATGGGTTCTGGACTCTTGACTGGAGGGTTGTGGGTTCAATCCTAGGTGGGGGACACTGCTGCTGTACCCTTGAGCAAGGTACTTTACCTGGATTGTTCCAGTAAAAACCCAACTGTATAAATGGGTAATTGTATGTAAAAATAATGTGATATCTTGTAACAATTGTAAGTTGCCCTGGATAAGGGTGTCTGCTAAGAAATAAATAATAATAATAATTATGAACAGGAATTCAAATATTTTTTCAGACTTGCACCAATTGGCTGCCAATCCGAGCTACCCCTGATGTTTACCGGACCCTTTCCCAAAGCAGGACAAAATGGGATGGGTGGAACCACATCACAAAACTGACCAATCAAGTGAGAGGGTGGCCACAAACATTTATTCCTCAGTCATGGTGAGCAGGTTTCTCTGTGCATTAATATTCTTGTATCTTTTTTTTGTAACAAAAATTGTTAGGATTATTGGAAGAAAAGCAAAAGCGTCCAACCTTTCAGTTTTGTAAACAACTGAAAGCGATCTTGCTAGGAAAGAACCAACACCATCCGCTGAAAACTTACATTGCATGGAAACACTCAACTCGGGTAGACTATTAATGTGGGAGAACGCGGATCAGCTCAGATTGGTGGTCAGTCGTGCTCATGGAAATCCAGTGAGTGGAGCTGAATCAGCAAGCAGGTTTTAACTTTCTGATCACTCAGCCGAGTGACTCTTATGGGATACTGTTCAGTTATCCCAGGGCGGGAACTGAAAGGGTAAGCTTCTGGATCACACTTTATTTTCATTTATTTTATATAAGTCTCAAATACAGCTATGGCCAAAAGTTTGGCCTCATCTAGAATTTTAGTATTGAGACATAAAAAAAAAACAAAACTATATGAACATAATTTAGGTATTTTATTTGACATAATGTAATCAAAGAAATTACAAATGATATTGCAAAAGTAGTACAGTATTTCATGTTGGAGTTTGAAATGCCCCATTTGTAAATTTGTCAGTTTTTCGTAAAGTATGTGGAAAAATACTAAGCGGTGTGTAATTCAATATGTTAACGTAACATTAATAAGCAGGTTTCATTCGACTCTATGAAGCAAAATTATTTAATTCTATATGGTGATGCACATTTTTGTCCATAGTTGTACAGCACATTATATTTAATTAAACCTGTGCTACACAGCTTGTTTTTGTTTCTACTGAAAGACTTCTATTTATTCCAGCCTGATGAATAAACACTGCAAAGAGTGGTTTTCATAACATCTGAAAATAACTGTACTGAAATAAATAAATAGTGTGCTTTATACTGTGGTGCACACAGGAAATACTCATAGCATAGAAATACATTGCTCATATCAAAAGGATTTGTGTTTTGGGGAAACGTGCTGTGATTATAGTAGATAACTGGCTTTTACACTTCAGGTTTACTTTGTTCAGATGAACTATAATCAAACCACTTAACACAATGTTGAGTGCTTGGCAATACAGGCTTATTATAATCCATCCAAAAAAATATGCAAAGTGTATAAATATACATACAGTCGATTTATTATTCTAACCTGTATTGTTAGGAACAACAGCACGGTCTGTTCTGAGGAAACCGAGAGTCATGGTAGACAATTTCACTAGGTCTTTATCGACAGGAGAAGTCAAGAAGTGGAAAAGAAATCTTCTTGTTCCTCCTGTTCTCCTTGTTGAGGTGGCCAGACATGATTTATTTTAGGGTATGCTTGCTGTTGCATTATAACAGCTATCTTAATTCCTGGTGGATTGTCATTTAATTACTAAGTCCATCTTGTAGACATCTTTATATGCCTGAACTCTTTGTTTCAACTTGACCATTTTGAAAATGAGTTGTTGTTATTGTTATTTTTTACCCTTTGCTGCCCAGTATCCAAAATGTTTGACACTGAGAAAATAAGCATTGAATAGGTATGGGGACATACCCAGGGCAGTAAAGGGTTAATAATGTAGGGGTAGGTTGTAGGTTGTAACATTTAGATTGATAGGTCCCCCTGCTGGGGATGTTGTAAACTTTCACCTCATGTTCAGTTCTTTGTTTTATTCCCAGTAATTAATTTTTTTCTGAGAAGACAAAAAATATATTAAATATTCATGCATTTAAAAGAACATTAACAACAAAACACACAAAAAAATAAAATGGGCACTTTTATTTTAAGGCTTTGTTTTTAGCCCAGTGACTACATCTGCACAACAAAAACAATAAAAAAATAAGATTTGCCAGGTGTAATACTTTTTTGCTTTGTCTGGCATCATAAGATCTATTTTAGTACAAAAGTCATGTTGTGTCTTAAATTCTGTGTGGATATTGTGTTGTCCTTTATAATGTAAGGATCTGTGCAATGTTATCAATTTGTCAGAGCAAAACAGACTTCACGATCTTGTAGTTCATGTGGGAATATTCAGATTTTTATCTGTATTTATTGACACCCATCTTTTTGAGGTGTCTCACACCGGTATTTAAAAAACACAAAAAACAAGGTTCATTTTGTCCATGTCATTTATGAAGGCAAAGATGTTAAAGTTTACCTTCAAAGTATTACCACTTATTGTTTCAGTCCTGCTTGATCAAACACTTTTATACAGACAGACACACCTAATGTAACCGCTTTCTTTCCTTCAACTGATGTCAGCAAAATTTAGCAGGAAAATGCTGTGCTACTTTGTGGCATTTATATAGCTTACAATTGGGGGCCATCTAGTGCCAATTGAGCAACAGTACAGCCTCTACCTATTCTGAAATACATTAAACTGTTTCAATGCTCTCTGAACATTTAAATATTATAATGCAATTTCTGTATAATCTTTCTGGTTTTGTGTGTTGAAAAGCATTGTTTTGAACTTAAGTTGGGAGGCAGTATACCCAGGCTATGCAAATGAATCACTGACATGAATTATTTTGTATATAAAAGCTGCAACTCCCTGTTCCAAATCACATTCAGTAATGAAGGGTAAGACATCAGATATGACAGGCAAGCACTTTCCAATGTTGCACAAGAACAACGTTTCACGAGGAAAAAGATATCCAGACTACTTTGGGCCATTTTGGAGCAGACTTCACTGTAGATTTCTACCATATAGTATCCCTGAATTACAAGGTAATCATTGAGAAATGGCCATTCATCCCTCCTTTTCATGTGGAATCGCTTTGTGGTATTGATTTATGTCTATTAACAAAAACAATAGAGAACAAAGGTTTTGAAAAGGGGAGATTTATTGGAATTTTTGCATGTAAACATTTTGAGAGAGCCTGTGGAGATACAGAATTCACTATGTAATACGGTTTCAAGTAACTGCAGTGAACCACCAAACTAAAGCTTTCCCGATGAACAGCAGACTACTATATAGCTTGAATTGTTGTGCCATTAAAGTATAGTGAAAAATAAATAAATAAAAACCATAAAAGAACTAAAAGGTAACCCCTTCCTTGCATTAGAAGTAACCACATTCCAAGCAGATTTGTTTTCACTTTTTTTAAAACTACAGTGTATATAGTTAAAGTATAAAAAAGAAAATATCTAAAGTAGGGTTTAGAAGTTAGAGGGAGTGATAATGCTGTGAATGCCAGGAAGACCACGAAAGAAAATGGGTTTTGAAATGTTGGGTAACACTAATCATTTAACCACTTGAAAATGTCACATTAACTGCCCTGCATAAGAAAAGACGCATTCATAACACTCACATTTCAGTTACTTTGTAAACATTTCAATGATTTAAGTTTAGATTTTAGAAACTGTTAATATCAAGATCTGTTTTATTTTCCCTGGAACTCTTCTGCAAGTTCCTCAAGACCAGCACTGACCACAAACAGCATCTTGGTGAAAATGTTATATAAGCATACATATACCAGAGTTAGTCTTAACCTATGCTAAAATTAACCTAAATTAAACATGATTAAATGCTGATTACATTATGTGAATATCTAATGCAGTTCCCAGGTAATCTGTATTAAGAATAAGAACTCAACACCTGAGTTTATTGGTGCTTCAAGCTTGTTCAACCCAAGTTAGCACTGCACCGAACATATGTTGAAATAGATGAAACCCTACATACAGCACAAACCTTAAAATGAATGAAATATATATATATATATATATATATATATATATATATATATATATATATATATATATATATATATATATATATATATATATATATATATATATATATATATATATATATATATATATTATATATATATATATATATATATATATATATATATATATATATATATATATATATATATATATATATATATATATATATATATATATATATATGTAAGCCATACACATTAAAATGAAACTTAATTGTATCCTGCATAAAAACTACACTTTTGTATCAGAATCATTTCTCACACATCTCTAAATGCTGCCAACATGTTTTTTTTCATGCAATAAAAGTGTCGGGCCAGCACGATTACATACCACATGACACAGCCAATAAAAAGGCTTGTCTTCTCTCCGAAATCAAATTCCTTGCAGAAAAAAAATGCCTACATAAAACCCCTTCAGTGGACCATTGATTACAACTGAAATACAGCAGACCTTTTCAAATATCTGGGAAAGCCCCGAGGATGTGTTGGAGGTTTCTGGTATGCGGTATGCGGTATGCGGAATCAGAGCTGGAGGTGGACAGCAATGACAGCAGGTTCTCTGTGATTGATTTCAAGCAGCCACACAGTTCCTTCAGGTCTCTGTCTGGTTGGGACCGCTCTGCCTGTGATGCTATACGGCTGCAGATGTTTCGAAGTTCAATGGTGTCCTGTAACACAAAAACAAAAGTAGAACACAGAGTTTTATTTAAAACTTAAACCATTACAGTTTCATTCAAGGGGGACCTAGCTATGATATGCAGACACAACACAAGCCACTATAAAGTTAAATACTGTATTTCTGCAGCAACACCACCATAGAGCTCAGAAGCCAATTACAATAGGGTTGATGAAATGTAATCACCTAACAGTGCATGATTAGTGTATTTATAGTGTAAGGAATTAGATCTGGCATTGTTTATATCAGCAGTCCTCACTTTATGGTGCTTGAGAGGGCCATTCCAGTACACCTCCTGGTTTCAATCTAGTCCTGAATGATTCCACTGACCCTCAGCCAGATTAACTAAGTAATACATGGAATGGCCCCTGAGAACCACTGACTTAGATCAATTGCAGGGACAGGAATAAGACTGGGAAATTCCCGATTTTACTTTGAGCTTCATAAGCCCCAGTGTATTGGTAACAATCACAAATGTGTCTTGAGCTCACAGTAAAACCTGGAATGCAACAAACTACAAAAGCAATGGGAGACTTATTTCAACCCCTGGATTAATTTAAACCCCATGTGTGTATAATGCAGTTAAGCGTTTCATAAATTGAAAACACCAGATAATGCAGTATGGGAAGTAAGATATATATATATATATATATATATATATATATATATATATATATATATATATATATATATATATGTGTGTGTGTGTGTGTTAATTTGGGGAAGTATTCCTTGGCTCTCAAGTAAGTTATCTTTTCCTAAATATGTTTATATTTTATAAAACTGTAAAGGTGCAGTACCAAATAAAAAGTAAAAATCACTTCTAAAGTCAATAGTTTACAGGCTGACTACATTGAAAAAGTCGAATATACAACATATACAGTGGTTGAACATTTCCGATTTGTTATTAGCATTTATTTCTTGCATAAAACCAAATGTGGGTTGCTGAAAAGTCTCTCAGTTAAGTTTGTCATTATTTATATTATTACACTCCAATACAAAACACAGTGGGCAACCTATGGGTATTTTAGCAAGCTCAAAAAATGTTATAATCGCAGGTCACAGCAGAACGTCTTACCTTTGAGTGAATAGAAACTCCCTGTGCCTGAAGGGGTGTGCATTGAATGCTCCGCTCAACTGCGAACAGCTGAGAAGCGATCTCCATTAGTCTGGTTAGAACGCTTCGCCTAGCTTTCTGTGCGAGTGTGCGGACTGATGTCACTGGCGTCTGCCTATCATCTGTGATGTGCTTCCCTTTCCAACCCGAACCGTTAGCTTTCAAAACTCCTGCCCCAGAATTGTCAACTATCACCGGACGAGTTTCTGGTGACTGTGTGTCTTGGCTAAATTCATCCTGGTAATGACCTGCTCCAAATTCAATCCGAGTTTGATGGGCTTTCCTAAGGAACCTCAGCGCTTCGGCCTGGTGGTCTAAGGAGCTCTTCGATGAAACGGACTGCATTCTTCAGGCTCGCAGCTGGGACTGGAGGAAGTTCATCAGAAGCACAACAGAAACACCTGACTGAGCCCCAACGCCTGTCCGCCACCCCACAGCTGTATCTCGCGCACAGTGGGGGTGCGGTACCGCCTCAATGATTCCTAATTTAATCACCTACCGATGACTTTGTTTCTTTGTTATATCCCCTGACGCATAACAATCCCCCAATTTAAGGTTAACCCCCCACCCCCCAAAAAACAGTCGTGCACTACCTTTGTTATTGATTAGATGACCAAAATGCAGATTACTGAATTACTTAACAACTGAAAAAAACCCCCATTGTTTCTCCTCTATTGAGCTTGTGCTTGCAAAAACGAGACAGACAGGTGTTCTGTTGCTGATAGGAAAATGAACCTACGTTATCTCGTGATTTTGTAGTCGACAAGTCGAGTGTGTTGGACAGCTGCATTTTTTTAATCCCCCTCTTAAAAAAAACAAAAAAAAAACTTAAAATTGCAACAAGAATAAGTAATATATTAAGAAAATAAAACACTATTACTAAAGTACACGTCAAACGAATTGCTTGAATACAACCGAACAGTAGGCTACTAGATAAGGGATTTTAAATACACATTCAAATTTAAATAGCCAGAAATTAGGAACTTTATATCTTTATATCCAACTCACAATACAAGTGTGCGCTGTTTAATGTTTGACATAAAAATTCAAAACCATACTTAAAATGTAATTAAATCGGTTCAAATTATTTTAAATGTACTGATTTTAACATAGCCCTCGTTGTATAATGAAAGGATGTTTGAATTTGAAAACAAAACAAAACACAAATTAGACACACACATACATATGCATTAATTTAAATATTGTTCATGGTCCTTTGGGGTGAATTAGGAATATATCCTACGGTATTTACAGTAAGTGAGGATATAGGATAATACAGCAACACTAGAGGAAGAATAATCAGAGTGCTTATATCTATTCACATAAAAAGAAACATGATTTTTAAAAGCTCAAATAAAAACCTAATGCAACACTGTATGCACATTTTAGCGTTGAATGTTTGACAAATTAATTTACAAATTTGATAAAGTATCAAAATAAATAAATAACAATATATAGTATAAAAATACTAAAATATGTTTTGTTTGTTGAATACTACTGTAGTGATCTCGGTTAACGCAGGCAGGCGCATCACACACAGGCGGACGGCGGGCGCGAACCCGGGACCTCTCGCACTAAAGCATAGCGCCGTACCGGCCAAAACATGTAGGCTTCAAAAACAACAGTCACGTTAGATTACGGTGTTAAAACAACGACACCTAATCACGCGCACACATTCAGCCATGGTTTAGGGCTCCAGGCACACACGACAAAATAAACCCAGAGGCACCAAAAAACAAACAAACAAGCAAATCTATTCAATTTATTTGCACATCACACTAAGTACATACAACACTGTATAGCATGCAAGTTAACATGTTTTACAATTAATATTGATTAATGCTTGGTTAGGAGACCCCAAATACACAGTTCTATTAACACATATCTAGTCTGATATATCAGTCCTATACCTCTACGCGGTATTGTGCTAAATAGTGTCTCCTAGCATCATTTTAATAATAAAGTAATAAGCAATGTATTGTATAATCGTATAGATTTTATATTTTAATTACTTTACATTCTTTGTTTTTGAAGATCAGAGAACATTGTACTGCTAATTAGTGCATTTACTAATGTAGCGGATCCAAATGTTGTCTGACACTTTTTTTACATTTGGAGCAAAACCATTGAAATGAGACAATTTTTGGCAGATAAGATTCAAAGATAGAGGAAAAAATAAACTAGGCCTGCGCAAACTAATTTGCATGCGCCTTGAGTACGGAAGAAGCAGCTCAGCCCAGCGTCTGGATGCACCCAGTCTGATCTGTCCCTCTCCACAGGCTTCATTCCTCAATTATATATTGTTTTGCGATGCCCACTTGCTAACGGTTGGTTATTGCATGTTATGGTTATAAGCCTGGTTTGCTTCTTTGCTATGTTTACTTCCAGTACAAGGGCTTGTTCCTGTTTCTAAGGAACACAGCAAATCCTGTTTTTGGTGTTGTTGAACTCTGCTTCGCTTGCAACTATCATTTTAGCTGCTGTAAACTGTGCAAAGTTGTTACAATGTATCAGCCAAAATATAACTACTTCCCTCTAGTTATGATTCCAGCTAAAGTTCATTTGCAAAGTTTGCACAATTATTTTTGACCCTTCAGCAGTAAGAACTGTATAAAGATTTGATATATACAAAAAAAAAAAGAGTGAAAAAGAATGAAACCTGTATGGGGAAACAAGATCATATTGAGGCCTTCCATTGTTCATATTTTCGAAGCTCAAAAGCAATTAAGGGATTAGCTTACTGTACAAGAATCCTTCAGTAAGATTCTTTCAATGGAGTGTGACTACAGATAAAGCACACTTGGTCTTGAAAGGTCTTTCCCCTCTCCTAGAGAATCTCACAATGCTTTGCTATTGAGATGTTTTAATTAACAGACCTTTCTGAAAAGTAATCTTTGGAATTACCTCCCTTTACTTTGAAACATAAAACAGGGCCTGGCGATGTCTTACATACCTAAAACATAATGTACATGTTAAGGCAATATATACAGTGTAATAGTTTAGCCCTCAGCTGTATCCAAAACGTTTCTGCAGAAGTTTAAAGTTCACAAATTCAATTATTCTGTGATCCTAGCACCGTATTAACATGTTGAAGAGAGTTCATGTAATCCTCAATTTGCACGTTTTGGGGGAGTGTCCAGAAGTACAGTGGTTGGTTTCTGAATTTAGTCTGCTTTAGTTTTCTGCCCTGGATATGTTAGCAGACACCACAGGAAACTGAGAGTTTTTCACAACCCATTTTGCTCAGTGTAAAATGTGTAGTTTTGCATTTTTAATCATTTGCTGCCTATATGCAAATGTTTACTGTAAATGAGTTTCTAATCCAGCGATAAATTGGGTACACGTGGCGCTGAAAAGTTGTTAGGCTTTGGAAAACAACCAATTACAAATACAGACATTTATTTACGAAATGTGTGTAAAAGTTACATCAAATGATGTAAAACAATTTAAAATAAATAAGATTACATATATTAAAATAATCTTGTCTAATATTACAAAGTATAAATAAATAAATATACATATACTGCTCATATTGTGTAAAGATTCTTTTATAATATTTGTATTTTATTTTTATTAAGGCTTTATAATACAAGGAATACAGTGGATTCAGATTACTTGTGTGCAGCAGCATGGGTGATCATAACACCACCCTGAAAAAGAAGGCGGCACATCACAAGGTAATGTTGTTCAAAGCAGCTGATAAACCAAGTCACTTGTCCTGTGATTGACTGTAGTCTGTAAAGCATGTTTCACAGTTACACAACTTGGAAAATGCAACTTTGCATTTGTTATTGCTGATATTGCTGTGTCTGTTAGTGAGCAGTTATACTAGAGCAGGGATCTAGTTTTGCATGGTCATCTAAAGCAATTTCTGTTTGGACAGTTGTTTGTTGTATCTCTGATGGCATTATTTTAGAATTGCAATCCATTGTAGAATAACATGGAAAATACAGCAGTAAAAAAGCTTTAGAGGGAAAAGGAATACAAAACTTTTAAACCCCAAAACCAGATTTGACTTGTGGTTACTGTGTGCTCCTAGCTGACTGCTTTGCATATTTCTGTTCTACCTGTATACCTTTTTAAAAAAAAAATTGTTTACATTCTATTTCTGCAGGGCAGGTTCCAGCCAGTGGATCAGGTAGTGGTGGATGAGGACTTTCCGTGTTGCAGCACATTACTCAGGTGTCCCCAAACCCTTCAGGCACTCCGTCATATCACAGAGGAGAAAGGTAAATGAACCAGCCACCTCATGCAGTGATGTCACCAAATGCATGGCTGCTGGCAAACTGGTGACATGACTGATAATTAGAAAAAAAAAGTTCAAAGTGATAATAAAAACTTTAATTTTTCTCTCAGAAATCGGAGGTCAGAAGCTTAACAGATACAGCAAAGAAAAGACTCTATTATAGGAATCTATTATAATTTGGCAGTAGACAGTGAATAAGAAAAAAAAAACTTGTATTATGCATATATTCACAAGTCCTATGATAATTGTAATTCACAGAGAACAACATTGACGGTATAAGGTTTTGTGAGTGGTGCCCTTTGAATAAATGGCGTGCAGCCACCGAATTTGATTAATCTTTTCATGGATATTGGATAAAAGAAGCTTAATCTTCTTTATTTAAATAAGTTTAAACTTAAAAACATTTCGAATAGCACCCATTCACCAACTGTCCAGGTTTCCATTTCAGCCAGTTCTATTTTCTTTTCTTACAATTTGTATTGTGGTGAATGTAGACTCTAGAGCAGGGATAGTCAATAGACGGACCGCGGTCCGAATCCGGACCGCCAGAACAATGAGTAGCGGTACTACAAAGCCCATTTTTAAGTATGCTTTCCAAGCCGATTAAAAATATTACCGGTAAAACCTAATATAATGTTTTTTTAAAAACAAGTACAACGTGTATTTGTGTTATTCTGGGGGAAAGAACACAATATTTAAGCGATATGCAAGATGAACATTATTCATATTATTATTAACGTTCTGTTTTGGCTGATGCATATCTTTGCGCCTCTGTATTGCTCTTACTGAGCTCACCTGTAACTCAAGCCACTTGAGGACCTACCATGTCTCCCACTTAAGTTACTGTGAGTAATAACAGATTACAAATGTACTGAATATTTTTTTTTGAATTCTCTTGAAAGAGAAAGCAGTCATTTTCAGTTCTTTTTTCTTCTCTTTTTGTTTGCTACAATAAGCTTTGTTTTTGCAATGTTTGGGTTTGCTAACACAGAAACATATAAGAATACAGTAGTTGTACAATTATATAGTTTTAGCAGGGAAATAAAGTCACGTAGAAACAAGTCAGCAGAAAAGGCAGACTAGCAAAAAAGATTTTGATTATCAAAAAGCAAAAAACTCCTTAAACCAAGTGAAGAACCAACTTGTGTAATACTGGTATTTGTGCAGTTATGTGTTTGTTTGTGGGTATGGGTGTGCGTAATCCTGAGGCTTGAAGAGGAAAATTATTTAATTCTGATAAACTTTATATCTTGTGTGTTACGTGTGTACCTTGTATTTCTATATACATTTAATTGAACACGAAATGCCTTTCATATTGTAGCAGACAATGATTGCAGCTGCAGTTGGCCCTCGGGCTTGTGAACAACAGTACTCCCCATCCCCGGGCCACCACCGTGATAACTATGGGACAGTCTCTGTTTTGATCTTATCTTGTGCTACACCCTATCTTATTGTCCTACTGAAACTTTCTGGTAACACAGACACCAGGCACACCCTATTTCCAAGCTTGTACAAACTGTATAAATATCAACAGCAACCCCACATGGGTTAACAGTCTCGCCTGTCAATAGACGATTTTCGCTAGTGATCTAGAGAGTAACGTTGCTGGACGTACAGAAAAGCTTACCTCTCGCTGTGTAAAATTCCTGCTCGATACTGCTTACGCGATCTGCTGCAGACACATTTTCAGCCTTTTTAGAGACATCCGTTTTCTTGTTTCCAGTGTGTAATATTTTAATTTTGCGCCTAGATTGCATCTAGTCACACGACATAATTGAACAGCAGTCACACAGCAGAGCTGTACAATTTTGTTAATGTGATTTTTTTGTATGAAATACAAATAATAATTATGACATCATTTATCGCTATTTCTTAAGAAGTGAAAAAGTGTGGTGGTATTGAGCTAAATTTTAGATTTCTGCGCTCTCTGAAATCGCGATTTACAATGGAGGCTGTGTGGTCCAGTGGTTAAAGAAAAGGGCTTGTAACCAGGAGGTCCCCGGTTCAAGTCCCACCTCAGCCACTGACTCATTGTGTGACCCTCAGCAAGTCACTTAACCTCCTTGTGCTCCGTCTTTCGGGGGAGACGTAGTTGTAAGTGACTCTGCAGCTGCATAGTTCACACACCCTAGTCTCTGTAAGTCACCTTGGATAAAGGCGTCTGCTAAATAAACAAAATAATAATACAAGGGCCTTATCGTAAAACCATCTATTTTGTGCATTGAACGAGCTCACAGATCTGTGTTGGAACTTTCTTTAACATCCACTAGGGGGTATCATAGCATCATAAATAACTGAGGCTGCACAGGGAATATCTCATTATTTTTTTTTTGTTTACTGTTCTAGATTGACATACACTAAACTGTCTTTTGTGTTTTCCCTAGATTGCTGTACAGAAAAAAGGAAGAAAGAAATGAGACTTACAAATATAACTGCCTGCATGTTTTTAATTTACCAGTGCTGAACCTATATGTACTTTATACAGATAATAGGAGGCACATTTTTACACAGAGAATTGTGAGGGTCTGGAACCAACTCCTCAGTAATGTTGTTGAAGCTGACACCCTGGGATCCTTCAAGAAGCTGCTTGATGAGATTCTGGGATCAATAAGCTACTATCAATCAAACAAGCAAGATGGGCCGAATGGCCTTCTCTCGTTTGTAAACTTTCTTATGTGGATCAACAACTGAGGGGTCTTTTTTACATTTATGATTTTAAGCCCTTTTTTATTTTATTTTTTTATTTTCTTATTTTTTAGAATCTTAAATTATTTTAACTATTTTTTTACCCCGAAAATCTGTGAAATGCCTGAAATGGCCTCAAAAATACATCTTGTTGAGTCAGTTATTGGGTACGTAGAACCACAATTGGAATATGGTGCATGAAGCATACAAGCTTGAATTTTATTACTGTTTTATCTAGTTTCAGAATGCTAAATAAAAGGTTTTAATATTCAATTAATTTATTTTACTATTCTTTAATTTCTGAAAAAAATGAAACAGCAAACTAAACCTACTTCCCTGATTAAATTACTGGTAACACTGTTTTGATATTTTTCTTTTTCTATAACATGTTCCAGCAAAACTCAGTAATTCAGTGTTTTATAACTTGAGTAATGTGAGAGAAGGGTAAGATATTACATTTTATAGTGATTTTCTTTATTCAAGCATGACTTCTGGATTATTTCCTTTATCTTGCCACAATTGATCCCTTTAATATAAAAGTACTATACTGTCAGCAGGTATCATTATGAAGCTTCTTAGCTGTAACTGAGAACACTGGGAAGAGAATTGACATTGTACATTAAATATGCTTTTATTTCTTGACAATTTATACAACCATGTCCACTCACTACACATTTCTATTAAAATCATAAAGCCTTTTTTTAGTGTTTTAAACATATTCTGTACAATTGATAAGGGAATTAATACTCCTGCAACCAATACATTCATGATATATACAAAATATTTGTTTGTATTTTCCGATACAATAATATGAATGTAAACAGTGAAGCATGCAGCAACACGCTACAGCCCTGAGAATTACTGGCTCTTTTTAAATTATCTTTTTGTTTGTCATCTTTTACAAATGTGTTTAATACATTGGTCAATCAACAAAACATTTTCTCCAGTCCTAATTCACAGCTATCAAGCCATTTTTCTGTTTTAAATTTTATTTTTGCTTGGAAGTACAGTACCACAGCGCTACCAGTTCACGGAAATATACTGTGCCAGCCTGTAATACCCAACCCTGAAGTTATCCTACAAATGTATAGGTGTCAAGCCTAAAAAAATGATTTCCAAAGCAATGAAGGCCGACAAAAACTCAGTACCATAACAGACTGGTTTACATTCTGTCCTGAAACATGTACTAACATGTTTGTGTGGATACTGTATGTACACTAGTTTCTATGTACTAATATTTGTGAGATATGTGAAATTGTAGTTTATTTTAAGAAACTCGAAATCAAATGTAATTATTTATAGAGCAACTTCATTTATGTTTGTGGGTCAGTATCAGTTTAAACAGGAGCAAAATCTCTTGAGAAAGACCTGTTTCAGCCTGTCCGGTATGGACAGCTAGTTGATTGCTTATTTTATTTTTTATATATCTAAGCAGTAATGTATTACCATGGGAAAAAATCAATTCACTTGAGAGGAAAAAACACTAAAGCAATTAGTAGGCTGAGGTGGTTAACATTGGGGGTGTTTGGTGTGAAAGACTGGTTGCTGTGTTTACTGGACAGCCATGTAAATTGTTTGTAAAACATTTTCTCTATCATTGTACTATTTTCCTGATATAGTGATTTTGTATATTTTGTCTTAAGCATCCTTCAACTACAGTATCTGGTTTACATAAAAGCAGGCGACCACTGAAAAAGTGGTTAATAGTAAAGTTTAAATGCATCTTTTTATTGTGCGTATAAAATGATTAGCACAATATAAAACAGAAGAAAGAAAACCAAACTTCGCAAACTAGTTTAGTTTAAAATGTATAGCTGCTTTTTAGCAGTTTTCTAACTGTAGAAGCAAAATATTGTGTATGTTTTGTATGAGTACAAATCTGATCAAATCTTCGCTTTCACTTTTATCAGTGTCTAACTAAGAATTAGTATTGCACACAGTGAGTCTATTCAGTTAATCTAAACATTGGCACATGCTTAATTTAAATCAAATCAATGATGTATTTACAGGCAGAAAGACACTTTAGAGATGCTTTATTGCCATAATATTGATACACACATAGTAATTAGCTAAACTGCGGTGGCATTTAGGTTACCACCCTTGACATCAATTCGACAGACCCCAGTGTCAGTTAATGGCACAAGACAAAGTTGAGGGCCAGTCGTTTTTTTTTATTGAGCACAAGGTTGAACATGGAACGCTGCCACTCAGCAGGAGCTGCAGCACAAAATGACACAAGCTAGATTTCCATGAAAGCGTAAACAGTTTTTATTGAAAGCATTACAGAATATAATAATAAATGGATGAAGTATTTATGCAAGGCATATCGGTGTGCTTAACCATACACTATTGATTGTACACTATACCGTCTATCTGTGTTTTAGAATGACAGCTTCTCATCCAATCAGAGAGGTGCTTGTGTTCCACTAGGCTCTTCTTGTAACCCCCTCCATTTATCAAATTATTGTAAAGAACACACCTTGAAAGCTTTGACGGATTGCTTTGTGCCTGACACCACAGATCTAATTTCTAAGCCATGTCTGCCAGTCTCTATTAACTGGATCTAATTGCTCGATTACCATTTAAATGGTTGTGTCATGACATTTTAAAATCATGATAATGTTTTTAAAACCACATGCAGGAAGACAAACTATGCAAGCAATTTAAAGTCTGTAAGCCAGCTGTCTGTGTATAAGATACATATGTAGCCAGCAGGTGCAAATGAAACATCTCCTAAAAAAGCCTGGTCTCTCACAGCATGTGTCTATCTCTACCAGATGGTCCGCAGTTGTAAGAGAGCAAGCATTAAAGCAATCAAATAAATACTGACTGACAATTTGTTATTCTGTACACAGAACAGTTTTATGGACGTTTATACAGGGGTTTTGGTTATTTTACCTTTCCAAAATACTTTTCCAACTCTGCTCTGCTTAATACTACCAGTAACCATTTTTAAGTAGCAAAATGTAAATGTGTTTTATTTCTTTTGCTGTCTCTTTATAGGAGCATTTACAGCTACAGATTTGGGATTTTGTCCCAAAATTGTTGTGGAGAATAGTGAAACACATAGAGACAGACAGGTAGACCGGATACAATACAGAACAGTGGACAGACACATCTAAATGTTGTGTATATGCATATAACTAGGGTTGTATTTCTATTTCATGGTAAAAATGGCTTATTTCACGTCTCTCTACGGTCTAAATCTAGGTATTACAAGATATTTCACAATTAAACATTATATTTATTAAAGCAGAAATAGAGTTGTCACACTCAAAAATTAACATTTTCTCAAAAATGTTAAATTGTAGAATATTTAGTTTTTTTTCATGTCCCCTATTTAAAGACATTCTATTTTCACCATCAGTGAATGATCAAACAAAATAAAAACATACATGTAAAAATGTCAGCCTTACATATTGCTATCATATTTGTACCAGATATCTATTTTTTTAAAGCAAAATACAGAATTTGGTGTTTACAGCGTCACTGCCAAATACATCTACATTTGACAGCTCTACTTTCTGGTCTTTTTCATCTGCCAGTAAATCCACTTTACTGCTCTTTCTGCTGGGGTTCATTGCATCTGTGTGGAGGCAAAAGGGTTAATTTAAAACACAGGTGTTTTTAATGTTTTATTATTGGGAGCCAGTAACAATGTGATTGAGGGGTTGGATAAACCAGGCAACAAAAATATACTAGCATTTAATCACACTGCAATAGATCTCCTCCTAGCGGCTGATGAGTTAATAATACTGACATTTTTATAAACTGTACATAGAGAAAGTATATATATATATATACAGTACTGTGCAAAAGTTTTAGGCAGGTGTGAAAAAATGCTGTAAAGTAAGAATGCTTTCAAAAATAGACATGTTAATAGATTATATTTATCAATTAACTAAATGCAAAGTGAGTGAACAGAAGAAAAATCCATATTTGGTGTGACAACCCTTTGCATTCAAAACAGCATCAATTCTTCTAGGTACACTTGCACAAAGTCAGGGATTTTGTAGGCATATAGTCAGGTGTATGATTAAACAATTATACCAAACAGGTGCTAATGATCGTCAATTCAATATGTAGGCTGAAACACAATCATTAACTGAAACAGAAACAGCTGTGTAGGAGGAATAAAACTGGGTGAGGAACAGCCAAACTCAGCTAACAAGGTGAGGTTGCTGAAGACAGTTTACTGTCAAAAGTCATACACCATGGCAAGACTGAGCACAGCAACAAGACACAAGGTAGTTATACTGCATCAGCAAAGGTCTCTCCCAGGCAGAAATTTCAAGGCAGACAGGGGTTTCCAGATGTGCTGTCCAAGCTCTTTTGAAGAAGCACAAAAGCGAGGCAGCGTTGAGGACCGTGAAGCGCAGTGGTCGACCAAGGAAACTTACTGCAGCAGATGAAAGACACATCATGCTTACTTCCCTTACATGTCGGAAGATGTCCAGCAGTGCCATCAGCTCAGAACTGGCAGAAAACAGTGGGACCCTGGTACACCCATCTACTGTCCGGAGAAGTCTGGTCAGAAGTGGCCTTCATGGAAGACTTGCGGCCAAAAGCCATACCTCCGGCGTGGAAACAAGGCCAAGCGACTCAACTATGCCGCGAAAACACAGGAACTGGGGTGCAGAAAAATGGCAGCAGGTGCTCTGGACTGATGAGTCAAAATTTGAAATATTTGGCTGTAGCAGAAGGCAGTTTGTTCGCTGAAGGGCTGGAGAGCGGTACACGAATGAGTGTCTGCAGGCAACAGTGAAGCATGGTGGAGGTTCCTTGCAAGTTTGGGGCTGCATTTCTGCAAATGGAGTTGGGGATTTGGTCAGAATTAATGGTCTCCTCAATGCTGAGAAGTACAGGCAGATACTTATCCATCATGCAATACCATCAGGGGAGGCATCTGATTGGCCCCAAATTTATTCTGCAGCATGACAACGACCCCAAACATACAGCGAAAGTCATTAAGAACTATCTTCAGCGTAAAGAAGAACAAGGAGTCCTGGAAGTGATGGTATGGCCCCCACAGAGCCCTGATCTCAACATCATCGAGTCTGTCTGGGATTACATGAAGAGAGAAAGCAACTGAGGCTGCCTAAATCCACAGAAGAACTGTGGTTAGTTCTCCAAGATGTTTGGGCCAACCTACCTGCCGAGTTCCTTCAAAAACTGTGTGCAAGTGTACCTAGAAGAATTGATGCTTGATGCTATTTTGAAGGCAAAGGGTGGTCACACCAAATATGGATTTGATTTAGATTTTTCTTCTGTTCACTCAATTTGCATTTAGTTAATTGATAAATATAATCTATTAACATGTCTATATTTGAAAGCATTCTTACTTTACAGCATTTTTCACACCTGCCTAAAACTTTTGCACAGTACTGTATATATATATATATATATATATATATATATATATATATATATATATATATATATATATATATATATATACTGTAAATGTTTATTTCTCAATTTCCTCAAGTTCCCAATAAATTCTGAGACCTGAAATAAGGCCAGGCTTATTGTTACCACACAGTTGAAAATGTGGTTCTCAGCGTCTACATAGTGTATGTACCCAGAACCTCTCCTCTGGTGTTGAATCACATGAACAATCACCGTATAGGGGGTGATTAGATGCTGGATGAAGTTTGAACTTGGCAGGGTATGGAACCCAGCCAACCGTCCTGTCCAATACATCACATGAAAATGAAACTGAAAACAGTACTTGAGCTTTTAAGCTATCAAGCCGTCCAAGTTTGAGCATTGCGGACCATAAACTCTTTAATGTATAGCAGGAATGGGTTCTAGAGCAGGAATGGGTTCTAGAGCAGGAAAGGGTTCTATGGTTGTGACATTGTGTCGCAACACAGGGTCAGCTGTTTGTTGCACCTGTGGCTTGAAATCCTTTCTGAGCAAACTACAAAAATGAAGTTTCAGCAAACTGAATTTGAGTTTTTGGTTTGAGCTATGTCTATAATATTGAGTATTGATTAATTGATTTATTTTACAAAATCTGAAAAGATTAAAAAAATGAAACCTTGTTGCATAAAGGAGATAAAGTACTCCCTGTATCTTTGAACAAAAGCTAAAACATGAAAGCATCTCCATTGTATTCTTGCAGGTGTTTGTTTCCTCTCAGCTCTGCTCTCTGTGCTTACCATGGCTGTCGTCCTGTGTCTCCTCGTTCTCTTGATGCAGCTGGGAGGGGTCCCCTGCTGCCCGGCCCATTATGTCATCCTCAGTGGCTTTTAAGTTCTGGACGAGAAAGTATGTGGTCATTTTCCCCTTGCCTTTCACCTCAATTTCACCTCTTTCACTGATCTCAAAGTCTTTGTTTTTAAGGGCACTGTGGAGATAAACCAGGTACAGCACTGTAAATACTGTTTGTAGCAAAACTGGGAAGTATTTCAATATGAAAAAGGGGTCATAATAGTCATTCAAAGATCACTCAGCTCACAGTCAGGTAATATATTTCAAAATAGGTATGTTACAAATGCTATTATCACACCCCTGCGTAACATCTGTTTTGGCAAAGGTGCTGTAATTGTCAGCAATCTGTGATAAAACAGGGCATACAGTAGACATATAAGACAAACTTTATATTCTGTAGACTTGTGTTTTTTATCTGAGCATTTACATGGCTGTTAATGAATACTATATGTCACCTGTAAGCGGTGGGGCTTAGGTGGATTTTGTTTGGTACACCATGGCTTTCCATTCTGGAAGCTGTGTTGACAGTGTCTCCAAATAAGCAGTATCTGGGCATCTTCTCTCCAACCACTCCCGCCAATACTGGTCCAGTGTGAATACCAACCCTAATCTGTGAACACAAAAAGCTGTTTATTTTACGTATGTATATACGCATTGGATAATTGATACGTGACTATGGATATAACCCTATGTTATATATCTATGTATGTATATTAAAATGGACATGTATGTGACTTCGAAAACAAAAACATTAATCCAAATTCTTATAAAAAATTGTGTGACAAAAAGCTGTTTTAGATTGAAAAAAAGGTTTGGTTAAAAGATACAGTAAACTGTACAGCTATCAGTAGGAATAATAAATTAAATGTAATGATGCATACGTTTTAAAAACAAATTGTAAACAGAGAGCTTTATACCAGTCTTTCTGTGCTTGTGGTGCAGATGACTAATTAAAATCTGTTGTATGTACAGTATATGAAAATGGGACAAATATCTATACAGACATAAGATACATGTGTGAAAGCGGTCTGACCCAATTCTTGCTGGAAGGTATTGTACGTGTCATGTGCACACGCATTATGCATGTTATGAAACTCTTTTAAACATGCATTCAGGATGTTTAGTAGGAGCTTTGATACTATGAGAGAATGTCTGATTAGAATTAGGCAATGTCTCTACCTGGATGGAGTCTCCAGTGACTGGGTTTGTTACTTCTCTTGCAGCAATCCTCATGCCCAGGGAAAAGTTTGCCACACATTCAGCGTGAGTTTCTGTTGGAATTGGGACTCCACCAACCACCATGTAGGCATCTCCAATGGTTTCCACCTATGGGTGTACAGCAAAGCTGCACTTCAAGTCTCTGTCTATGGTGCATTAATATATTATCTGCCAGTCAGTGGTAAAAGTCCCTTTTATCAAATGGCAAATTTCAGAAACTATGCAAAATGTGGCCTTACAAACTAGGGGATAACCAAATTATTTAAATTGTGCTCTTAAGTGTCAGCAATCCTGAGATGAACCTCCACTACCATGTAACATGCTCTAAACTATATACTACTTCATAAAGAAACTCCAGCAACTAGGTGCAGGAAACATTTCCAAGCTATTTCTGAGCTATAACTGTATGCTAATCTTCCCAAACACCCTCTCACTGCTAATAGGAAAACTGATCCAACACTTTACACACATAATTACAGGATATTTACCTGTACTAAAAAGAAAAGAAAATGTAAACATGTTTGTGGGTCAAATTATTATTATTTATTTCTTAGCAGATGCCCTTATCCAGGGTGACTTACAATTGTTACAAGATATCACATTATTTTTTACATACAATTACATTATTATTTTTTTTACATACAATTACCCATTTATACAGTTGTTTTTTACTGGAGCAATCTAGGTAAAGTACCTTGCTCAAGGGTACAGCAGCAGTGTCCCCCAACTGGGATTAAACCCTCGACCCTCTGGTCAAGAGTCCAGAGCCCTAACCACTACTCCACACTGCTGCCCCTTAAATTATATAAGTTTATATAATTTAAGAGCTAAATATGGGTAAATGCATGCCTACCTTCTTGAAGAGATTGATAGACAAAATCATAAGACTCATGCACCCAGTTACTTACCTTATAGACATCATGGACACTGGTCAGTCGGTCAAATTTAGAGTACATGGAGTTCAACATGTTAACGATTTGTATGGGCTCACAAGCTGCACATATGTTGGTAAATGTCACAACGTCACTGAATAGTATGGTACACACTTCGAACTCTCCTGCAAGGAAACACAAATAGAATGGAAATTACTTTTTGGAACATTTCTCTTAACTCAATAATAATAATGACAGTCCATCCTGCTTGCGGCTTCAGGATTGTTACATTTTTAGTGCTCCAGTTGGTTGCTATCTAAATGGCTAGCAAAATGGCCATGTAGAGCAGAAATAATCCAACGATAGCATTTGCTATGTGCTAGCTAAAAATCACAATTTGGCAACAAAAATATTTCTGTTACTTTGGTTGTCGACCAGAAGGTGAATTGCACAACATGTAGGGATTGCTTTGTTAAATATCTCCCACAAACTAAATCAAATAAAAAAGAATACTACTGTACAAATACATTTTACATGATATAGAGATTTCAAGTGATATACTGTAGAGATTACGTAATGGGCTAGGTCGTTGTGATAAGCCAGGAAACAAGTAGTAAATAGTAAATTGTCTTACCCCCTATTATCGTTACTAGCAATAATAATGATCCCCCTTTTATTGTGCTGGGAATCTTCGGTTTTCTCTTTTTTATGTTAATTTAGAATATTCATGTCATATCAAGTACAATCCTATTGAAATACTGCTTCATTCTGGTACCTTTGCTTTAGGCCACATGGTCTGTTTGCTGCTAGATCATTGTAGTGAGATTGAACTACAATACATGATTAGGTACTAGGAAACAGCATGAACGTTTCATCTATAACTTTGTCTTTGAAATATCTGCAGTCCAAATTGAAGTATAAAATACAAGCAAAGAACCAAAATATATTCAGCACCAGATAAGGAGGTCCAGTGAGGATATTGCAGGTGGTAATGTAACAGGCGGTGAGATGAGATAAAAAAAAAAGAAAAACTCTATAACCACACATGCAAACAATCCTGGACATTTAGGTAAGGAAATAGATTTTCAAATCCTGTCTAGCCCCCCTTTAATGGCGCCCCCAGTACCTGCTTCCACCTTCTTGCCCTCCTTGAGCTTGTTGGCAACATGTCGGGGCAGCATGGCGTAGAGGAGCGTCTCTGTCTTCTTCTTCTCCACCTCCAGGTTCTTGGAGAGGATGCGCAGCTCCTCCTTCTTGCGCTCTAGCTGGTTGGAGAGCTCAATCTCGGCCAGCCGCTGCTGGTTCAGCAGGATGAGGTCTCGAGTGGTGTCATGCTGGGCGATATCGGCGATGTGCATCTTCCTGTCCTCCAGCTCCTGCAGACTGCGCAGTTTCGGGGAGCACAGGTACATCATGCAGCCTTTCGACTCCATCCACATCATCTGACCTGCAGTGCAAACACAGTGATGCACCTGTAGGAGACCTTACTGCCGTACCATGTGTGGCTCACTGTCTAGGGTCATGCTTCAGTAGCTGGGAAGTGTAATTTTATTACTAATGTTACCCGGTACGTTATGAAAATTCAAGGGAAAACCTGGACAAACATACTAGTTTCAAATATCTGTATTTATCTGGTTTTATTTATTTGTTATACTTAATAAATGTTCCCACAAACAGGATTCATTTTTGCTGTTTTTCTATTGGAGGGGATACAGTAAATTGTAGGGGTTTCAATCTAAAAATTCAGACCCTTATTAGGGATTGTACAAATCTGTTTGTTCAGCAGGTAGCTGTTTAACATATTTCAGTGTTTAGTCCAGTTAAAGTTATCAGAATAGTGCATCACAACAATCTTGTACATGCATGGCAAAAATGATATTTATCTTTGTCAGTAAGGTAAGACAGATCCCTGTGTGGTTGGTATTTCATTAGCACCTCTGAGTTTAAGCATTGGTTGATTCTTCCAAGACTCAGGCATCATTTCCCTCCGTGTCTTCAAGACGAACTGACTGTTAATGAACTTCCTGATGCTCTCGATTGTGAAGGTCACCTCAGGGTGAACGATGCTGAAGTATTCGTCTAACTGGATGTCAAAGGTCTGTAATCCTGGCACAAATTTCTGGATGTTGACACCTGCCTGCTTAACTTTGAGCTGAATACAATGGAACAACATAATAAAAAAAGGTAAAACCTCTTACAATATCATAGATACAACACTGGTGTAATTTACAGTATTTGTACTTTTAATAGCTTTTTATTTAAGAATCATGTCTTTCTGTCAATTTTCTCAGTAGGGAATACACCGCAATTGTGTTTTTATCCTACACTGGTATTCCAGTTTATTGTTAATAAAATACCAGAATCTTATGTAAAAAGTAATATTTAAGTTGCAGTCTTACAGCCCTGTCAAAGACGATGTGGAAGGGAAATGCATTGCAGAAAGCCTGTGCTTCGATCCACAGCGTCTCTGGGTAGGACGGTATGAACGAATTTGACAGGTTGCCTAAAAAGTAAAGCAAGAATAATGATTCACAACTTGTTTGTTACTTAATGTAAATGTTAATACAATACAACTGGGTGTGCTTCAGAGACACGAGGGGGGTTCTGGGGAAAAAAGGTGTTCTGTAAATAGAGTTATTGACATAGGTCAGTGACAAAGATGTTCAAAACTTTTCAAATCCTGTTTAACACATGCAGACAACAGAAAGGCTAACCATGGCCAATCATGACAATACTCCTCACAATCTCCCAGTGTGTCCTCTTCACTGGGCAGAGGGGCAGTGCTGAGTATTTCTCCTTCATTTTTCCCAGGGCTTCCTCGGTTTCCTAAACATGGTACCAAAGAAAGAATTTATGGAAGAACGAGAATAATGATATTGGTAATCAGATACTTAAAACACTAAACACATCCCTTATAGAAGTGTTCCACAGTAAGCTTTTACCGTGGTACACTTTTATAAGGGATGTGTTTACGTGTAATAAAGCATAGTGAAAGCTGCTAAAAGTAAGCATTGTAAAGCCATGTGAGATCTGGTAAAGCATATTAAAAAACATGATACTATGGTAAATGCATAGTACAACCATTTTATAGGAGATTCCGTGGAAAGAGAAGATATATAATGGTTTGCAGTTTGATAATACAGTTATGTGTCAGTTAAGTCTCAAAAGAGACACTAGGCCTACAATTAGATCACCAAACAACTAAAGTATTGAGAAACCTCATTGTCCCGTAGTTTATCCAAGCCTTTTCCTCCTCTTTCCTTTGCTTTGCTTTTCTGCACATTTTTCCTTTGGGTGACCAGAAACACCACATGCTCCTTCTGCCCTGTGCGCTCCTCTTCCTCGGATTGATTCAGGATGGTCATGTTCACTTCACTGTTGAAGAAGTCTTTTGCTACAGCTTCTATAATACCTTTAATAGCAACAGAAAAAAAAGTCAGGAAAGGTTAAATAGGAAATACATCCCGCAAATGAAAAAGATAGACAACGTTAAAGAAAACAAAAAATGGATCCATCAAATGGACTTCTCTCTGACGTACCAAACCGAAGTGACAACACAACTGAGAACAGCTTGCTTACCTGGCACTATGTGATACAGGCCTCTTCTGTCAGAGTAGTAGTGAAGCAGCATTTCTCCATCCTCCCTCCTTTCTGCTCTAAAAGAGGGGGCATTCATTTCCTGTTTACCAGGAAAAAAGGATAACAGGATACTCTTTATTCCAGCACATAAACACTTCATGTGACATAGGGTTGAAAAAAAAAACATCTGCATTAAAGCATCAGGACCATACCACACCGCTGCTCTGATGTTACACTGATAATGCTGTCTTAAGACGAGTAATACAAGATAACAGTTTCTGTGCCCCCATAATGTCTGAGGAGGAAGGAAATGTATATTAGCTGTCAGGTATCATAATTAAAACGCACATTTATTTCAGCTTTATTTCGTTAATTGAACATTTTTTATAGTGAGAGATGTTCTCAGTTTTATCAACAATGCCCAACTGCTGGCACTAGAGAGTGCCAGTGTGTTTTGTGTGCTATCTGTTACTAACATTGACATTGATAGAGTAACTACCTGATAGGAAAGTGACAAGAAGCTATGGAGAGCATCTAGATTCTCAATGAATTCCATTAGGTTTCCTCCCAGCGTCCGCAGCATTCTGTCATACCCTGACAGCTTGCAGAAATTGAAGAAATACTCTCCAAAGAGTTTCAAAACAACTTCTGCAGAGACATCTGTGTAATATAGAAACAAAGTATCGTGTTTAAAACTGTGGCAGAACATTGTTTCAGTTAATCCAGCACTTACCGGTATTAAATTAAAGTAAATATACGATAACCCCTTCATCCTCATAGGTAATCAATAACACCTTAAAGGGATTTTAACTCAAGAATTATATATTTTTTTTCACCTTATGTAAAAATAAAAATAAAGTTTTTGTTAAGCTCAGAGCTAAAATGAAACTGCAGATGCTGACAGATGAGTGGACCATTTAAAAACAACATATATATATAGGTGAATAGAAATGTAAATTATTCGTCAAACAATAAAAATAAAACACAATTTCCCCACGTGTTGCTACAATTGTTTAAATAACGTACCTGTCTTTTTTTCCATTGTTAATATCCTGACAAGTTTTTACACCTACAACTCTAAAGTCTGTTTTAAAGCTATTTTCTTCCTGCTGTGATTTAGAGGACAGATCTCAAACCCCAGTGCACTAGAGCGGACATTTTGAAAAGAGCTTTGAAACAGACTTTAAAGTTATAAGTGTTTGTATATTAACAATGAAAAGAAAAATGACAGGTATGTTATTTAAACAGGTGTAGCAACACGTGGGGACATAATTTTCAGAACCCTGCTGCTTACTCTTTAAATACTTTATTAACCTTTTTGCACAATTCTGGGGTTATGTTTCATAAACATTAACTCAATACAGCAATGCATAATAGGATTCAGAATCTGACTATACCGGTAGTCTGAGCTAAGGTCCTTTTCTGAACTGCAGTCTTAAAACATCGACCTATTGATTGCATGCTACTCAGGAGAATAATATTGGTAATGAGCATCTCTGTACATTCAGACATGTTTATGGGCTCAGTATATTGTGCTTAAGAGCTTATTTTGCATCGTTGTTTTCTAAAAAAAAACCCACATGTCTCCAGTGCATAAAAAGACCAGTAAACATTTTTTTCACATGGCACACATGCTTAACAATCACATTTACAAACCTGTAAATTGGTGGCCTGCTCCTGTCGCCTCCCATAGGGGTCTCATACATGCACTAAGTGAAAGCAGCGGTAGAGGTGGATGCAGTGCATTGGGGACATTGTTAACACCTGCGTTACCATTGCCAATATGGTGTTTTGTTGTTGTTGTTGAGAGATCCAACAAGCACATTAAAAAGACTGGACACCCATTTAAACTGTGCACTTACTAACTTCATATCACATTTTAAAGAGACCCCAGATAAGAAGTTTACAACATAATTTTAGGATATGTAAAGGATTGGAGGCATGCCAACTGTAATCGGGAGATGAAATGGTCAGCTACAGCAATATTGAAGAGAAACTTCTTGAATCTCCAAAGCGAAGGCTCTACCAGGTGCGCCACAGAATTGTCTCCCTTAACAAAGCTAGTATGAGTTCTAATTCCGGTTACATTTCCAGCCTTAATTTCAGCACACGTGACATATGGCTGTATTTAATGAAAAAACAACTTGTCAACCAATCAATAACTGCTGTTCTACAGGACATTTAGTTTCATTAAATTGTGAATGATGTCAGCATTTCCAGTGCAATGCATTTGTACAACACACAGATGTGATAGTCTGGGAGCCAAAGAAGCAGCTCTAAATAGTCATATTTTGCATTAGAAAGCAATAGGCATCATTACAGAAGCCGTATCACATCCTACAATCTAACTGAATTCATCTGTGGCTGGTGTTAATAAGGTGGTGCTGGTTATAAAACTGGACTTACTCAGCATTTTACAAGCTTCTGTTACCAGCTTCACTGTGATGTCATCATCATAAACCTGATATGTCATAAAGGTGTCCTGAACCTCAGCTTGTGTCCTGTAAAAAAAAAACAAAAAAAAAACATGTCGGGGTCTATTCAATTGATCTGAAATATATATATATATACAAGAAAACCCCCAAAAAAGAAAATCCTTTAAACTGCTTCAAAACTATTTTAACCTACCACAACAATAATAAAAAAGCATTGTTTATTTTTGGATTACAAAGTTTAAATCAGTGTTTATGTTTTAACTGCTTTTGCATTTTTATACCAACATATTTAACAGAGTTTTACTTGTAAAACTAAGTGTTGCCCAGAAATGTTAATCTTTCCCTCAGATTCCAAATGTCACTGTTAAAACTCAAATTCTAAATTTACACAAAAGAAAGATTATAAATAATAATAATCATCATTTATTCCCCATTGATCTTTCCCTGGTTTTAGAATTTATTAAGGTTTTAAATGCTCAAAAAATATATATATCTCAACATAAATGTATTATCTTGCAAGTATTGCAGATGCTTCAACTTGCAGTATTTCTTATGTAATACATTAGAAGATTTGAAGGTAATAATTTCATGCAACATGTTGTGTTTTGAATGTTAATATTAATTTCACCAGCAGATTGAATGGATGTCTCGAACACTGTACAGGATTGTACATACCTTAGTTTCTCCCAGGTTTCTTCACCAAATTTCTCTATGACTAGAGACTTTAGGCAGGTGTTGATGAACCCGTACTGAGGAAAGAAACACTTTCTGAATTCAGTACCTTGAACTTTTGAACATTTGTGCCTAAAATGTGTTTTGTGCTTTTAGTCTGTACAGCGCTGCCTCGATTTTTCCACAATTCAATAATTCATTAACTTGGTTAAATCACTCTTAGGCCATGTTACAGTGCATTGTAAAAGGCTTATATATTCCTGTATAAGGGTCTTTCACCAATTCACTGGTTTCAATTTGCATTGTTTTTTTAAGCAATAAGAGAAATGCAAACAGTGTTGTATAAACAACATTTTCCATTAGCATTGGGAAACTAGTTAATCTGTTTTTTGTTAGAATAGCTTCTTACAATTTTTGAGGAGCTCATATTTTGAACAGGTCCCTTTATGTAGTGATATATTTAGACTGAATATACTACGCATGTATTACTGTGTATATTAAAGGCACTGCCCTGAACTGTTCCGGTAAACACAAAACTATGTAATGAGTGACAAAGCAAATACATGTACTTTCATATTTCCACTCATATAATTTCAACTTGAAAATGGAATTAACATTAACGTGGAAATAATGAATTACAGACTGAAGTAAAGGCTTTGAAAAAGTGTCTAAGCTTTTGCTGTAGCGCAAAGTTCCTCTAAAAGAAAACACAAGCCTGTTCATTTCAAAGTAACAATGCATTTCTCAGGTACATCATGTACCACCACACAAGCTCATATTCTGATGTGGTATTCTAGTGTTAAAACATGCTAATACAACTCAAATTTTGCCAGCTAATCAAAGTTTCGGGTAAGATATTGCATTCAGCAAATGTCAAATGTACTCACCATTCTTGGACCAGTAGCTCTGTGCCTTGCTCTAGATGTAAAGCTCTGCTTGTGAATTTGTCTTTTACTGAGTGACATCTATCTGATTGGGTTCCCAAAGGCTGAGCATCCCCAAAGACAATGACAGGCTCTTTTAGGTCACCCACCTGGAAATAACCATTTCTAAGAAGGAACTGGCTACGTATCTCCAGCTACGACAACATATATTTACAGTATTGGTGTATTGCAGCATGTAGACCACAGTTTTGTATTTAGGATACACTTCAAAATACATGTAGATTAATATTTCTTTGGTACACTGTACTTGTAGTTACCATTTACTACACTTAGCACACAACCATGTCATTGTGAAGGAGCAGCTCCATACAGTAATGACATGCAATTGCATTAAATAATTAAACAAATGTAGGCTATAGGAGGCTGTGTGGTCCAGTGGTTAAAGAAAAGGGCTTGTAACCAGACGGTCCCCGGTTCAAATCCCACCTCAGCCACTGACTCATTGTGTGACCCTGAGCAAGTCACTTAACCTCCTTGTGCTCCGTCTTTCGGGTGAGACGTAATTGTAAGTGACTCTGCAGCTGATGCATAGTTCACACACCCTAGTCTCTGTAAGTTGCCTTGGATAAAGGCGTCTGCTAAATAAACAAATAAATGTATAAGCGTGGTATAGCTACAGTGTAATACAGTACCTGTATTTTGAAGTGTAACCAGCATTTGTACAGTATTTCATTTGGGATGACTGCTTGCCATCAAAAACCTAATTAAATTAGTATGTTGTGCATACTGTGTTATGCCTTAATTAAAGACATATTATTTATTTTACAATCATGAAGTGCAATTTTTTAAAAAGTTTTACTGAACTTCTTCAGAAGAAATGACAGCAATTTGGTTAAGGGTGTATTTTTTGTAAGTATATTTTACCCCTCAACCAAATGATAGTTTACAGTATATGAAATATTTAAAAGTCATTATATTAAGAACCACTTACCTGTAGCCCCGCTTCTGCACATACAATAAACAAAACTGTCTTTTCAATCAGTTAAACAGCTTCCAGCAAATCTTGGGCAACAGCTTAAATTCAATTCAAAAGATGGTAAACCACTACCATTTTCATGATTATTTGCAGTGAAAGTACGTTCCATTAAGGGTCTAGTTAAGTAATTAAGAGCTCCGTTTTTCTACTCTTGTATTCTATTGATCTTTGTCAGGTTTAGCGAACGTTAGATTTGCATACACATTTGCATACACATTTGCATTTGCATTTTCTAAAAAGAAATTTGCTTGCGATAGCTTCTTTATCTTCATATCAATTACTTAGGTCAAAGTACAGCAAAGCACAGTAATATATATATATATATATATATATATATATATATATATATATATATATATATATATATATATATATATACAGTACTGTGCAAAAGTTTTAGGCAGGTGTGAAAAAATGCTGTAAAGTAAGAATGCTTTCAAAAATAGACGTTAATAGATTATATTTATCAATTAACTAAATGCAAAGTGAATGAACAGAAGAAAAATCTAAATCAAATCCATATTTGGTGTGACAACCCTTTGCATTCAAAACAGCATCAATTCTTCTAGGTACACTTGCACAAAGTCAGGGATTTTGTAGGCATATAGTCAGGTGTATGATTAAACAATTATACCAAACAGGTGCTAATGATCGTCAATTCAATATGTAGGCTGAAACACAATCATTAACTGAAACAGAAACAGCTGTGTAGGAGGAATAAAACTGGGTGAGGAACAGCCAAACTCAGCTAACAAAGGTGAGGTTGCTGAAGACAGTTTACTGTCAAAAGTCATACACCATGGCAAGACTGAGCACAGCAACAAGACACAAGGTAGTTATACTGCATCAGCAAGGTCTCTCCCAGGCAAAAATTTCAAGGCAGACAGGGGTTTCCAGATGTGCTGTCCAAGCTCTTTTGAAGAAGCACAAAGAAACGGGCAACGTTGAGGACCGTAGACGCAGTGGTCCACCAAGGAAACTTACTGCAGCAGATGAAAGACACATCATGCTTACTTACCTTCGCAATCGGAAGATGTCCAGCAGTGCCATCAGCTCAGAACTGGCAGAAAACAGTGGGACCCTGGTACACCCATCTACTGTCCGGAGAAGTCTGGTCAGAAGTGGCCTTCACGGAAGACTTGCGGCCAAAAAGCCATACCTCCGACGTGGAAACAAGGCCAAGCGACTCAACTATGCACAAAACACAGGAACTGGGGTGCACAAAAATGGCAGCAGGTGCTCTGGACTGATGAGTCAAAATTTGAAATATTTGGCTGTAGCAGAAGGCAGTTTGTTCGTGAAGGGCTGGAGAGCGGTACACGAATGAGTGTCTGCAGGCAACAGTGAAGCATGGTGGAGGTTCCTTGCAAGTTTGGGGCTGCATTTCTGCAAATGGAGTTGGGGATTTGGTCAGGAATTAATGGTCTCCTCAATGCTGAGAAGTACAGGCAGATACTTATCCATCATGCAATACCATCAGGGAGGCATCTGATTGGCCCCAAATTTATTCTGCAGCATGACAATGACCCCAAACATACAGTGAAAGTCATTAAGAACTATCTTCAGCGTAAAAGAACAAGGAGTCCTGGAAGTGATGGTATGGCCCCACAGAGCCCTGATCTCAACATCATCGAGTCTGTCTGGGATTACATGAAGAGAGAGAAGCAACTGAGGCTGCCTAAATCCACAGAAGAACTGTGGTTAGTTCTCCAAGATGTTTGGGCCAACCTACCTGCCGAAGTTCCTTCAAAAACTGTGCAAGTGTACCTAGAAGAATTGATGCTTGATGCTATTTTTGAAGGCAAAGGGTGGTCACACCAAATATGGATTTGATTTAGATTTTTCTTCTGTTCACTCACTTTGCATTTAGTTAATTGATAAATATAATCTATTAACATGTCTATATTTGAAAGCATTCTTACTTTACAGCATTTTTTCACACCTGCCTAAAACTTTTGCACAGTACTGTATATATATATATATATATATATATATATATATATATATATATATATATATATATATATATATATATATATATATATATATATATATATATATATATATATATATATATATATATATATATATATATATATATATATATATATGAACAGAAGTTGACCTGATCTCTACATGGTACAAAGTTAAACATGACACCTTTCTGCAAATTTTAATACAGGATTACTATTTATTTGCATTTATTACAGATTCAAAATAATAAACAAAAGTGAACATGGTGCATGCAAAAGTTTGGCCACCCTTTTGGACCATTCTTAATTACTTCTTAAAAAGATGATTACTAAGGCCCAGAAAGGTTGATTCACTCGTTAGGGCTTCAATTAGTCAGGTGAAGTCAATTCCAGTGTTGAACTATTACTCTGAAGTAACTTCATACCTTCTAATCTGTCAAACTATGATGGTTGTTCTGCCTGGTTTCAACAACCATGGGCTCCTCTAAGCAGATGTCTGAGGACTTGAAAATTAAGATAATTGACTTTCACAAAACAGGAGAAGGCTATAAAAAAACTCTCTCAATGCTTCAAGCTAGCAATTTCAACTGTCAGAAACATTGTCAAGAAATGGAAGTTAAATGGAACGGTTAAAGTCAAGGCAAGATCTGGAAGACCAAGAAAAATATCAGATAGACTTGCCCAAAAACTGGTCAGATCTGCACAACAGAACCCACAGGTCACTGCAAAGGACCTTCAGAACAGTTTAGCTGACTCTGGAGTAGTTGTTCACAGGTCCATAGTACAGCGTACCTTACACAACAAGGATCTGCATGGGAGAGTTGTCAGAAGGAAGCCTTTTCTATGACGTCATCACAAAAGTCAGCGTCTAAAGTATGCAAAAGAAAACCTTGACAAGCCTGAAGCTTTTTGGAACAATGTGCTTTGGACTGATGAAACGATAATTGAACTGTTTGGCCACAACCAAAGAAGGTACGTTTGGAGAAAAAAGGGTGAAGCATTTCAAGAAAAGAACACCTTGCCAACTGTTAAGCATGGGGGTGGCTCTATTATGCTTTGGGGTTGTGTGGCAGCCAGTGGAACCGAAAATATTGTGCGGGTGGAAGGAAGAATGGATTCAACTAAATATCAATAAATCCAAGAAGCTAATGTCCTAAAGTCAGTCAGGACACTGAAGCTGAAAAGAGGTTGGATATTTCAGCAAGACAATGATCCAAAACATACCTCAAAATCAACCATGAAATATTTACAAGAAAGAAGGAGAACGGTTTTGGAATGGTCGTCACAGTCCCCAGACTTGAATATTCTTGAAAATCTGTGGGGAGATCTCAAACATGCAGTGCATGCAAGGAGACCTAAGAATCTTTCTGGAGCCGGAAGAGTTCTGCAAGGAAGAGTGGGAAAAAATTCCAAAGGCAAGAATAGAAAGACTCTTAGCTGGCTGGCTACAGGAAACATTTGGAAGCAGTTATATCTGCCAAAGGAGGTGTTACCAAGTACTAAGAGACAGGGTGCCCAAACCTTTGCACGTGCCATGTTACCTTTTGTTTATTATATTGAATCTGTAATAAATGCAAATAAATAGTAATCCTGTATTAAAATTTGCAGAAAGGTGTCATGTTTAACTCTGTACCATGCAGAGGTCAGGTCAACTTCTGTTCACTGAAAGATTCATTGTAACATACATTTTTTCCAGGGGTGCCCATACAACTGTGTGTATATATATATACTGTATATATATATATATATATATATATATACACTACCGTTCAAAAGTTTGGGGTCACTTAGAAATTTCCTTGTTTTCGAAAGAAAAGCAAATTTTTTGTCCATTAAAATAACATCAAATTGATCAGAAATACAGTGTAGACATTGTTAATGTTGTAAATGACTATTGTAGCTGGAAACGGCTGATTTGTAATGGAATATCTACATAGGCGTACAGAGGCCCATTATCAGCAACCATCAGTCCTGTGTTCCAATGGCCCGTTGTGTTTGCTAATCCAAGTTTATCATTTTAAAAGGCTAATTGATCATTAGAAAACCCTTTTGCAATTATGTTAGCACAGCTGAAAACTGTTGTGCTGATTAAAGAAGCAATAAAACTGGCATTCTTTAGACTAGTTGAGTATCTGGAGCATCAGCAATTGTGGGTTCGATTACAGGCTCAAAATGGCCAGAAACAAAGAACTTTCTTCTGAAACTCGTCAGTCTATTCTTGTTCTGAGAAATGAAGGCTATTCCATGCGAGAAATTGCCAAGAAACTGAAGATCTCGTACAAAGCTGTGTACTACTCCCTTCACAGAACAGCGCAAACTGGCTCTAACCAGAATAGAAAGAGGAGTGGGAGGCCCCGGTGCACAACTGAGCAAGAGGACAAATACATTAGAGTGTCTAGTTTGAGAAACAGACACCTCACAGGTCCTCAACTGGCAGCTTCATTAAATAGTACCCGCAAAACACCAGTCTCAACGTCAACAGTGAAGAGGTGACTCTGGGATGCTGGCCTTCTAGGCAGAGTTGCAAAGAAAAAGCCATATCTCAGACTGGCCAATAAAAAGAAAAAGATTAAGATGGGCAAAAGAACACAGACACTGGACAGAGGAAGATTGGAAAAAAGTGTTATGGACAGGCGAATCTAAGTTTGAGGTGTTCGGATCACAAAAAGAACATTCGCGAGGCGCAGACCAAATGAAAAGATGCTGGAGGAGTGTTTGGCGCCATCTGTCAAGCATGGTGGAGGCAATGTGATGGTCTGGGGGTGCTTTGGTGGTGGTAAAGTGGGAGATTTGTACAGGGTAAAAGGGATCTTGAAGAAGGAAGGCCATCACTCCATTTTGCAACGCCATGCCATACCCTGTGGACGGCTTGATTGGAGCCAATTTCCTCCTACAACAGGACAATGACCCAAAGCACAGCTCCAAACTATGCAAGAACTATTTAGGGAAGAAGCAGTCAGCTGGTATTCTGTCTATAATGGAGTGGCCAGCACAGTCACCGGATCTCAACCCTATTGAGCTGTTGTGGGAGCAGCTTGACCGTATGGGACGTAAGAAGTGCCCATCAAGCCAATCCAACTTGTGGGAGGTGCTTCAGGAAGCATGGGGTGAAATCTTTTCAGATTACCTCAACAAATTGACAACTAGAATGCCAAAGGTCTGCAAGGCTGTAATTGCTGCAAATGGAGGATTCTTTGACGAAAGCAAAGTTTGAAGGACACAATTATTATTTCAATTAAAATCATTATTTCTAACCTTGTCAATGACTATATTTCCTATTCATTTTGCTATATTTCCTATTCAAACTCATTTCATGTATGTTTTCATGGAAAACAAGGAAATTTCTAAGTGACCCCAAACTTTTGAACGGTAGTGTGTGTATATATATATATATATATATATATATATATATATATATATATATATATATATATATATATATATATATATATATATATATTCAGATTGTTTATTATATATTCACATTTTGTGTTATTATACATTATAAAAAGGGTATTCTCTCACATTTTTTGGTTCTCATAAATTACTTTATGTTCAGTGCAGTGTATCACACCAGAAGTCCAGGAACAGAAATTCCAATTGAAACACAAGTACTATTGCCTGTAGGGCTATACAGAGTATGAAACATAGGCAGCGAACTGAAAGCATATGCTGCCACCTTGTGGAGAAAACTAGAATTCATATCAAATAAAGGTCATATCAAAACAACTACATTATTTTTTTCCCCCCTAAAATTACAATTCAGTCATACAGTATTACATAGAAAAGATAAAATCCACAAACATATAAACAAAAACAATCAAAGTGAATAATACATATTACACATATAAACCATTATATTAAATATTCAATACATGCAACATTAAATAGGTAATGAGGCTTCTAATCAATAAACTATTTCCACTTGAAAATGAACACTGGGTATTATTATTAAACAGATGCTAGCACTGAATCTGTAGGTATTTAGTGTTTCCCTGACTGTCCTTTCCATGTGTCATATCAAGAGAAGCACGTATTCAATGATGATGTAGGAGTTCCAGAACTCCCATGTAAAAATGCTTTCAGATGTTTCAGCAATAAATACAAACAAAAGAATTGGAATTGAATTATTCAGGTAGGCCTTTATTAGCCCCTCTTCCTGTCAGTGCATCATGAGTCACTACTAAGTACTGACAATTGACTGATGTTACTTCCATGTTTTAGTGTATTTTAAGATTGTAATTTCTTTTTTTTTTTCAAAGTTACTGGCTGCTCTAATTTTGTATTTGCAGCTGTTGGCGGGGGTGAATGTCACTGACATACTTGTTATATATTCAGAGTGAGAACAGGGCTGTGGGTACTTGTTAATTACTAGTATATAAACTGATTTTTGATGTACAAAATAAATATGCTTTGGTATGCTTTCAGAAAGAATTAAGACACTGGAGTTTTTGTACTGGGAGAATTGTCTTTAATGCCATTTTTAAACGCTAGTATAATGCAGTGTAGCTGTAGACTGATGTTACATTTTCTGTGATGGAGCAACACTTTTGTGTCAGTGACTAATCTCACCCACTACCCGTTAGAAAAACCTCCTCAAACCACCATGTTTTTCTCCAATCTGTAATTATAAAAGTTAATATTGTTTTTTAGGTTACAGACTGGAGAAACACAGCTTGAGACTAGGCCTCTTAGTGTCTAGGTACTGTATCTACAGTAGTGTTCATTTATTATCAGTACTGGGTTTTACCTGACTTCCTTTTATATAGTAGTAAGGATCTCTGACTCCATTCCAGGCGGTGTGCAGTCTTGTGCTAATGAGGCAGATGCATGGCAAGCCCATTAACAAAGCACCTCATGTCTTGTTTCTGCTTCTGTTTAAATATGTATAGCTGCCAGCACACAATGGGGAACTGATACTATCACGGCACAAGGTGCCTACTGCTGGGCTTATGTTCCCCTACTGTACAAAAATGACAGGGTTTCTTTTAGTGGACATGTTTTGAATTTGCTTAATATATAGTGTGCTGCAGTTAAATTTAAACTAGATCTAAATCAGTCATTCTCAATTCCTGGTGGCTCTGAAAAGTTGTTTTTTTGTTTTAACCAGGTGGTCTAAAAACCTTTCATGATTATAATTTGTATTCATTTCAGCAACAGGCTTTAATGTGTCAGAGGCTGAGTCTGTATTTTATGGGCAGCGAAATGAAATGAAGAGGTGCAATGAGTATTTACTTTGTGGATATACCATCACAAGAGCTTTACAAGTTGGGATTCACTCACTCATCTAAATCATCCCCTATTTAACCCTTCGACAATGCCAACATATACAGTAGATTCCTATAATGGCTTCACTGCATTGTACTGATATTACACTGTAAGACAGAGAATATTCTGTGAGGCAACTATGAAAAGTTAAAGGGCTCTGTTTTGAAGCAAGTGGAGGGTAAAAGCAGACTATTGTAACAGTTAAAAACTCCCTAACCTACTGTCCTTATGGCAGCTTTTAAAAAGCATAATAAAACTGTAACAGCTGTACAATTGTCTGTGTGCAACTATTTAATGCTTGAAAGCTAACATCACTTATCCTTACCACAGCTGTTGCTTGTTTTGTTATTTTATGTGTTTTAAACATAATTACAATGTATTCATAGGGTTAGTTTGAGGAAGGAGCATATTTTTCTGAGTAACACGTGCTTGCTTTATATTGTTAAAAGGATTTTATTACAAGGGTGAGTCACAGTCAGCGGAGGGCAGGTTGGCATTATGGTTGTGCAAAATTTGCAGGGACTGTTTCTCCTTACAGCGCCACAGATCTGGCTCTTAGTGAACTTAAGCAGACTGCATGGCTGGCCTTTGTCATCCAGGGACCCGTAGCTCCCAACAGCCACTCTCAAGCTTCTGGGTGTAAAGAGGCAATTGGCTTGGTCGGAGGACTTCTAATCTGTTGTGGGAAATGCTGGGGTAATGGAGCATACTTGGACATTTCTGAATACGGATATGAACTTGAATACTCTTTAATTCACAGAATATATTTCAGGAGTTTTGTGATCAGAATGACAGCTTGCAACACAGTAATTTCATCAGGGTGACTGAAAAATATATTTTATTTAATGAGAGCGAACATTTCTTTTGCCTATTGTACAAAAGATCATAAGTCAACAATTCACTTTAGCTATAATATTCATAACTCTGAAACCACATACATAACGCCAGTCATTATGTTCATACCATGCATAACTTGGAATTCCAAACATACATGTGAAAGTGCTTCACAATGTTTAAACAACAAATACAAACAAAAGAACTGGAATCGATGATAATTCTTGTGGTGAGCCTTCATTAGCTCCTCTCCCTTTTAATGTGAGTCACTGTTAAGTACTGACAAGTGATTGATCTTACTTCCACATTAAGTGTATTTTAACATTGTAATTGATTACAAAAAAAAAATGTTAAGGCATTCGTAGATATTGGATTATTTCCACTTGGGATTCCTTTCACGTTATACATTATACAGTGTCCGATTCCTCTCTACTGTGCTGTGCTGCAACGTGGAGTAACACGCTTGTTGCATGCTTGGTTGAACAATCAATGCTCGGTTGAATGAAGGCTGAATTATATAGAGCATGAGCAGGTTGACCGCCAGAAGGTGGATTTTTCTGGATACAAATATTTATACAACACTTGTGGTGATACATTTTAGGTAACATCGCAGTATATCACACGATCACATGATAACATATTGTCATTGGTTACCACTGTGGTGGAATAATACATCTTGCCATAGAGTTTAATAACGGTGTAAGTTGAAGGCGTGCAATTGTACTGAGACAACCCTCTTCTCAAGTGGGCTGCGTTATTCCACCAGATTTAACCTGGGTATTGAAAGACCAAATTAGGTAGTTATTGTGGGCTGCCTGATCGAAATAATACATACATCTGCTATCCCCTTTGTCTTATTGTTTTTTTAGCTATTTCTGTCAAATTGGTTTTATTTTCATACTTTTTGTCCACACATAATATTGTATGTTTAGTTACATTGCTCCACTTGGTTGTGTCTAATGAAACATTGAATTTTTCTTCTTTATTTTTGGTTTAAATCTTAATGTTTGGAAGGCACTTTCCACCACTTTGGGTAAATGAATGGGGTTTCTTTCCAGTCTCTTTGAGTTGCCCATTTTTGCACTATCACTGTTTCTTCTCGATTTCTTCTCAGACTTCTTGAGCTTTGATTCATCCATTGAGAACCTCCTCGGGGACCGCAGCATCCAGTTAGAATGTATATCGTGTTCACTTGTACTGGTGGCAACTAGAAACGATCAATACAAACTTATAAAATCAATGCAGGGGGAGGCGGAGGCACAGAGTATTTAAAATAGAGGTCAGGGCTGTCAAACAAAACACAAACAAAAACAACATTTCACCTTGAAGCAGACAATAATAATTTGATTCAGGTTCCTGGTTCTTGCTGCATGCTAACTGACGATGTTGCCTCTCCAAACCGTGGGAACGTTAAAAGGCCTGATATTTTAATACAATTAAAGCCTATATTTATATATAAATTTCACACTATCCAGCAGGCACACTTTTAAGTTGCTTTCAGAAGGCCTGATATCGTAAGAACCCTTAATCCCATTTTTCAGTGCTCAGGCAGTGAGAAGGAGGTTAAGGACAGGTGTTTTACACAGAAGGTCAATTCCTTTATTTATCCATGCAAAACCACCGGCCTCTGTTTCTTTTAACAGAAGGTCGGGCTCGGGGTTGGCAGTGCCACGCCTGTGCCATGTAAAGTAATTGTGTGCAGTGTGCGAATGTGTGTAAATGTAAATAGTTTATTGTCAAATTAATTATGAATGGAGTGAACAATAGGGGGCCATTCCCCCCATGGTTATTTCCGAGGTAGTTCTGAATATGTACATGGAATGAATAGTAATCAGTTTGAATTGCTGTGTATTTTGGCCTCTGTGGGAGAGACCATGCCCTTTATAGAGTGCAGTAGGCTGTAAGAATAGTCATGTGTGTAAAGGGAAAAATTCAGTCAGCAGGGTTGAAAGCTTAGCCCTGATAATAAAAAAGCGATAGGCTAGATCTAGTCCAACTTTTGCAATTTTGCTAATTTTCCTACTTTGCATGTATGTTTTAATGTGAGCGCCATCTTTAAACAACTTCTGTATTTAGTATGTTATTTCGCATTATTAATGTGATGCAGTAAATATTAAAGTAATACATTGTGGCGCTCAATTTAAATATAGATGCAGAGTAAGACAAATGTTTAGGACCTTAAAATAAGCAGAATAAAAGGTATGTAAAATAATTATTCCACAGGCGCGGAGAGGAAATGGGTGCAGTGAATCCAATAAAGAAGTAATTTGGCATTATAACCCTCGACAGGTTCTGAAATCTTCTCATGTCAGAATTCACAAATGAGATCATTTATTGCAGTCAGTAGTTTAGGTGTAGAGTAAACCCCTTCAAATCACTTAAATTAGATAACATTATTAAAAACAAATGCATCCAACAAATATACTGATCTACTTAACACTCATTTGGAAGGCTGGGGACATTTCCAATGCAAAAGCATCAAGTCACTTAAACCTTGCATGCATACTGTTTATCATTCAGGTGCAGGTGTTACCATCTAACAGGCTCTATCATCCAAGGTTGCCAAGACTTAAAGCAAATAATCCTTTTCTGAAGCGTTGTTACAGTCAAAACCAATTAGGGCAAATACAACAGTGGACCCTGATAGCTTTGGTCGTCAATCACTGAAATCGAATGTGTACCACAAATCCATCGATTCATTATCCTTCAGCTGTGTTGAGCATGCAGTCCCATGGAAAGCTGTACTGTGGCACCTGCTCCCTTTCTGAAATCAATATTCTTAGCAAACTGTGGTTATTGATCTGCAGTTTTAGAACAACTGGCGGATCTATTCAACTGATCTAAACATTTTATATAATTAAAGGGGGCACTGACAAAACCTAAATCTTTACCACTACGTGTGACTGTCTCTTAAATGTCAGGCTCTGTCCCAATCTGTTATTTAAACAGTGGTGGTATTTAGATTCGCCAGTGTTAGTATGGATTAAATAGACTCCACACTGTAACAAGTGGTCATTGTTTTATGGGACAAGTCAAATGATAGTGCCCCTACTTACAGTAACTGGTGATTGAAGTCTATTATTATTATTATTTTTATTATATAATAAAACATCTCTTCATATTATTTTATGTTTGCATAATATGATCAACGGTGTCCAGCACAGCTTTTCCCCTCTTTTTTTCCTTTTTTTTGTTCTTCAAGCCACATGGATCAACGGGTTAGGGTAGGACTTACCAACGAAGTCGACATCTGCGTGTCCATCATCTAGATGGGCCTTGTTTTTCTTTTCTGAGTCAAAGCTGGCAACGATGGAATCAAAGTACTCCAGTGTGTCCACTTCGTCTGGAACTGGTGGAGCCTTTGCTTTAGTTTTTACTGCCTGCACATTAAAATACAAAAACACAGAAATGAACACTGCGAAGCCAATTCAAATCAATAACATTGAGATCGGACTGATTCTACTACATACAGTTAGAATTGCACCCTGTTCTGCTTTTCACTGGGTAAAGGTCAGTAAATGTACTCAAGTCACTGGATTTAGACAAGGACTAAACCATGGTTATATGCTCAGCAAATGCTCAACATTTACAAGGACTTACCTTCTCGTGCTGATCCGGAGGCGGGGGAGGCGGCGGTTTCCCTTTGGGTTTGGATGCGTTAGCAGAGTCCGTGGCAAAGTCTGTCTTTTTCCCGGCTGTTTTCAGATTATTGACGCTGTTAACGTATTGTCTTCTCAGTGCCATCAGATCCTCCAGGTACTGTAGGCAGTCCTGAGTCCTGGAATACAGCCATATTCTGTCCTCTTGCCTATAGAAATAAAATGCCGTCGACTCGATGCTGACAGAGCTTCTGCTTCTTTTTAAGGAAGACTCCATGTTTTTTTGCCGCGTTTCTCCGACAATGAGCATTGAAGTACTGCGGACTAGTCTCACAGCACAGGCTTTGTTCTTGTCATTGCCCCCATGGGCCTGGCCGTCCTGCTTTTTCTGTGAATGATTTGGTCGGAACACGGCGTTGATCTTTTTTAACATTCCTCCTGGTCTGTTGATACCAGTACTACAGTACTTACGGGTTCATACGGTGTCATTAGCAGAGGCTAGTAATACATAGCTAACTAAATTGGATGCATTTGCCGACAAGCACTTTCAGAAAGCAAGAAAGCTACATTTTAAAGTTTGAATGACTTTGTAAAGCAAACTTGAATCGTAATCATTTCTAGAATATTAGCCTACTATTGCAACGATACTGCTCCATAAGGTTAACTATAATAATAATAATAATAATAATAATAATAATAATAATAATAATAATAATAATAATAATAATACGTAGTAGTAGTAATAGTAGGAGTAGGAGTATGTAAAAATAATAATATACTTTTTAGTAGTTTGTTAATTCATCCGCTGCGGTCTTCCTGACATTTCTATATTCGCCATTCTTCCAGTTCTGTCCATGGTGCTGAACAATACCAGCTTCCCAAGGCACACAATATTAACTCCACCTTTAAACAAATATCTGGTTGCTAATCACAACAGACACATATCTTCAGTTATTTTCTGCATTCCGTTTCTGTCATTGTGGATTTGGATCACTTCAGCATTTCATTCGGTTTTATTTTCTTCTAGACGAAGCTGTATTTCCTACCCAGTTTATGATGCCGCTGTGAAAGCTGGTATGTTTTGTCATAGTCTACTATGGTAACAGAACCCGAAATCCTATCTGGTAATACATCACTGACACTGTAGAACTAGAACAAGGCTCAAGTGTCCTCGTCCAACCCCGTAGGCAAGTATTGCGCCGGAGTGATGGATTTGAAATGCCGTGTATAACTTGAAACTTTACAGGCATTCTGCTAAAACTATCAGGGTAGTCATTTACACAAACAAATGTAGACATGCATGTCGCTACATTACTGCTCTAATTCTGAACAAAATGTTGATAAAACAAAGACAAGAAACACAATGCTATCAGCTATGTGTCAAACACAATCCAATAAAGGTTATACTTAGATTAAGAAAATAATATATTTCATTAATCTAAGTTTACAATGCTAAAGATTTACAATTGTACTGCTTTCCACATGTCCCACTGCGCATGTCTCATGGTTTACAACTGTTTTATATTTTCTCTTTTCTTTATTAAGATTCCCCATGTTTTATCATACTTCCACAATACTTTACAACACGTGTATACATATTCAGATATTCAGTTAGATATTCAGTTTGGAGAACTACAGTATATTTAAAAAAACAATTGTCCAGCTGAGTGTGGTTCTAATATGCCATCAAGGTTCATCTTATGGAAGGTTTACGAGAAATGATTAGGATAGGAAGTCACTGTTTAAATGACCAGTTCAAGCTGTATACATTATTGATACACTATATATATGATCTGTTCCCTTTTGTTGATACAGCACAATGGATTCAACAGGCAGAGGGCAACCTTGTAAAACAGACAGAACATCTAGTACTATACTCTATGTGTTCTTTGCTAGAATAATTTGAACTCCCCAGTTTGAAGACATGCTTATATTATTACATCTCTGTATAGCTGGTGCAGGACTAAGACAGTATGGGGTTAGGACCCCATTCACAGCCCTTTGTGCATGAAGATGTCTGGGTTGGAAATAAATAAGGTTTTGCTGAGGTAGTTGATGAAGTGTAGTCTATTCTCTACCACTGTCGTTTGTGAAGAAAACAAACAGTGTGCTACTGTGGGGCCTATTGGCAGCTTTGACATAAAATGCTCAGTAAATACCTGACCTGTGGCAGGCATATCCCAAAAGTATTATTGTTGATCATCTTCAAATTGAAAGGGAACCCATCTAATTATTGAAGTGGTGATGTAGGTTGTGGTTGCATGGGATGAACTGGGTGTTTGCTGTTGCCATGATGTCATGCTGCTTTCTGAGTGAAAGATTTTTATCACTTTTATATTTATTTATCTAGGATACATTGTATTGCTATGCTAAATGATATGTTTTTGTATCTTTGTATTTTATTTATTTGATCTACTTTAAAAAGTTGTTTCATATCTATGAATGTTTTTTCTTATGTATGTTGTGTAAAATGCTATGAGATGTCTTTGTTGGTTTGAAGGGCACTATATAAATAAAGTCTGATTTGATTTATGACATGTTTTTAAGCACAACGCTTCTCTTGGTTCAGCTTTTTAAGGTAACAAAATCTGGTTTCTATGCTTCAGTTTGTTACACTGAAATGCCCCTTTCAAGAAGTATCACTTCCACTTAGTGGCTTTGTAGCTTTGGAGTTTGTTCTGTGTTCTCTGTAAATACCTCTTCTCCTTTATTGTACTTTTGCTTTTTCATTTTCCCAGGTAATGTATTGTATTACCTGCAATAGGATATGAGGGATATACTTAAAAGCCAATTAGTGACTTCAACAAAAGCCAAAGGAGATCATTGCCATATATTCACATACGCAACACATTTGCTGTTATACTGTGCAAATAGTATACTGTGCAACTCCCCAGTAATGTTGTTAAAGTTGACACCCTGGGATCCTTCAAGAAGCTGCTTGATGAGATTCTGGGATCAATAAGATACTAACAACCAAACGAGCAAGATGGGCTGAATGGCCTCCTCTCGTTTGTAAACTTTCTTATGTTCTTATGTTCTTAAATACTATACCTACATTCTAAATGACTATATCTTCTGGCAGGCACTTTGCTGAACATGGTGCCCCAGTGGATCGCATTATGAAGCATCCAGGAAACATCAATCTTCTTGAGCATTCCTGTTACATGTGATGAATCTCTGATTCCTCTTCCACTGATGTTGTAGGACATCCAGTCTTTCAAGTACAAGCAACTCCTGTGAAACCTCTGCATGAGACATCAAAGTTTTGATATGCCAGCGGTGTTCTACCATTTTCATAGAAGTGTTCCGCTAGGACAACACACCATTTCTGATGGATTCTTTTAACAGCTTCTCTTGTACTTACTGTATCCCGCAAGTGCTACATTCACATAATCAACACATTTGCTGCTGTGCCTTGCAAGCACTCTCCCTACTTTCTAACCAACTGGAGTATTATGAAGATTGCGGTGCCGCTGTTTCAAAAGGAAAGACTATAAAAGCAAATCAGTCAGGACAACTGTGCTTTAAAAACACAATTTGAATTAGAGAATGCCAACACATGACAACAGGTATCACAGAATTTGAACTTACATGGTTTTGGCTCTTGGCCTCGTCACTCTAGACTCTCCGTGATGCTTCGAAACTCAAAGAGGAAATACAACATTGTGGTTTTGAACTTTCCAACACCTTTTTTGACATTGGAATCTATTAACGTCACCTTTCACTTCCTATTTGAACAGACCTGTTAAAAGACCCTCACTGTGGAGCACAGTTCTCACTGCGAAACAGTTCTTAAGTTTAAGGTAAGAAATTTACTTTTGACATTTTGCTGTGCAAATTAAAGCAGTGGCTTCATTATTAAAACTAGTACAGTATATATGTAATGGTTTCCCAGTAATAACTGTGAATAATGATAAAGTAATGGTTAGGGTTGGTTATTGGGTAATCTTCCCCATGCTTTTTCCATGTATACTGTGCATTTACCATAGTTTTTCCATGGTTTGCCATGATTTTTAAAATGCTTTACCGTACCCCTCTGATTTAAAATGCTTACCTGTGCTTTTAATATGCTTGAATACACTTAGCTGTGCTTTTACCATGGTAAACGTCTATAAGTAACTTGTGTAAATATAGCACAATTGCTCACTATTTACACAGTAGTGTTTTATATGGACATGACCTTATATCACAATATTGCACAATGTCTGTTTTTAATGCAATTGCTGTAATGTAGTATTGCCTTCGAACAAGGTACAAATGAAAATAGTGGATAACATCTCAAAAATTGCTATGACATGCAGTACTGCCAAAAATCTTGAAAACATTTTAACTCCTTAAGTTAAAAAAAGGAACCTGGGTGTTAATGCACAAAAATAATTTATTGATTTTATATGTGAATTTACTCATTATGAAAAAAGTTTTAGCTCTGAATGAGTGAGTCAAGTGTGCAGAAAAGGTTTAAGTATGTTTGCTTAAATGGAAGTGTTGTAAAATGCGCACCAATTAGTTTCACATCAAAGATATCAGGTTAGTTAAGTTTCACCCACCTCTTCAACCTGATACAAGAATACTCAATGTCATTCAATACAGAAGAAACAATTATTTGTATTTCATACTGAGTGTGATATAAGTGTAATAAACAGAGCAAAAAAGGAGCATCTTCCTTTGCTAAGTTTATTCCATGAATATGACTCAAAATTCCTTTTATCAGTTTGCATGCAGAATTCTAAAATCTTATTTTTTCATGTCACAGGGATGCTATGTGAGTGTGTTCTTTGGGCTATCCCTTACAGGGTTAACTTTGAAAAAGACGGCCTGCAGTTACCAAAGAGTCCAGTAGCAGATGAGGAAGACATCAGACGTGAGATGACGTCTGTTTGTAACTTTACAGCTGGGGAGTTTCAAAGCAAGACCCTTCTTGAAAGATGCAGGAGCGTAGGCCACTTTATTCAGTCTGGACGGTCCAGGGACAAGCGACAATCCAGGAAAAGTGCCTCCACTGATGCCGGTGAGGTCAAACAATGCACTAGGCAGATATCCCCAGTTGTTGATATCCCTGGCATTGCAGGGGGCACTAGCAAAGAGACGTACCTGGTTCCTTCTTCATGCCAGAGCATTTGCAAAGACTATAATGATCTGCACATCGCCGGGGATCAGGTGATGCCTATTAGCTCGGCCGTCGCTGACTTGACTATTGACAGCGGCTTTGCGTATGCAGACGGTCCCTTCCTGCAGTCTTGTCAGATCCCTCCTGACATGGAAACCCCTAGACCTTCCCTTGAGTACACACGGAGGCCTCCGCGGGGAGACTCCTCCTGCTGGCGGGTGGGCAGCATCAAGGACAAGAGCATTCTCCAGCACTGCCGCCCACTTTCCAACTCCATGCTGAACAACTACCTGGAGCAGAAGATCATGGAGCTTTACAAGCAGTACATGGTGGACAGCATGCTCAACAGCAACTCCCCGACCAAGATCATGGCCTCGGAGCTCATCCTCACCAATGTGGACCAGATCACCCAACAGATCTCACGGGAGCAGAACATGGAAACCACCAAAGCCAAAGACATGGTCATCAGTTGCTTGCTCAAGGTGGCCAGCGGGATGCAATCGAGTGAACTCAGCACCCCTCAGTTACAGATTTCCAGCGACCACAGCCTGAAGTGAAATGGGATTTGTGTGTACACTACACCCAGATCATTAATGTACTTAGAGGTCAAGTGGACTTAAAGGCATCTCAATAACAATCCACCAAACCACTTTTTTTTCTTTAAAACACAAAATGTTTCCAAAATTATATTAAAGATATGTAACATAAGTAACAATATTGATTTTGTTTTTTGTTGTAGTAATCACCATATATTCATTTAAAAATAAAAACAAAACAAATAATCTGTCAAGATACTGTACTCCTTATCTAAAGATAAAAAGCACACCAAAACCATCACCGAATTCTTCTGTACTCTCAACAGTCTCTGTTTAAATTTTTTGACAGGTTCTCATGTACCAAATACTGCATATTTGTTTGAAACAGGAATTGTAGTAGTACATCAGGGCACATATTGAATAGTAAGTGAACATTAAGTACATAGAATTACTTGGTAATAATAAATAACTACCAACATTCTTATTTTATTATACAGTATTAAAAAAGGTGTTAATGTGCCCTATTTACAAAACATTATTTAAAAACAAAAACAAAAACATTATTTAAACAACTCAGTTTGATGAATAGGGTCCTACGTTTTCTTATTATATTCTTAAAATGACCATTGAATTCACAGTGTGGCTACAAGGTAACATATCAATATGAGTCCTGTAACTGAAAACTAATATTATTACCCCCTTAAACTAGTGATGAAAGCATAACTAAATAAACATCAATTATACATTAATCACTATGAAAGAACACCTGTATTACTATTGTATTAACACGTATCTGTAAGTGCTATATACAAGCTCTTTGCGTATAAGTATACGCAATATTGGTAATAACAAAAGTAGTATCTGGTTGACCTAAAACCTTCAAATCACCTGCCTTCAGAACCTAGGTATAGTAATAACAGTATGTTTGCTGCCTCCTATAATGTGTGATATTTATATTAATAAGCTTCCCAGAGGTTAAACTCACACGGCTTTATAATGATTAACTCCACAATAACTAAAATGACCACAGTAATTGTATTAATAGGTTAGTAAAAACCTGAGGCAGTAATAGCCGCATGCAGCTGTTAAAAGGCAGAATTTTATGCATTGTCCCTCTGTCTTATTCGTGTAATTACTCCATGATCTATTGCATGCTTGGCATGAGCCTGGTGAGCCTGTCTGTCAAGGCTCCAAATTCAGCACAGTCTTCGGCTATTAATTCCAAACCTTAAGCTCAGAGCTTCTGAGATAACCCATAAGACAAATGAACAGTACCATATATCATACAGAAACCAGCAAGCATCAGTGCAGCATCCGGCCCATATTCTCAGTTCCTCAAATTGCTTTCAGCTACTTTTTATAGAGAATAGGAATGTACCAGAGAACAAGTTATGGGTCTGTTGGGTTTGTAAATGGAAAGATGCGGTTACATTTCAGAGGCAGCTAATAAGTTAGCTTGCCTTCTGGACTTACATTTAACACATGTTGCATCTAATTTAAGAAAAAAGGAAGTAGAATGTAATGATGGTTTTCTGTTGTATCTGAAATGTACAGTAAACACGTTAGAAATGTGTCTGCCTTGCTGTTCCTCTCGGGTGCTTTTGTTCAGCTCTTGTGTGTTAGATTCATAGTAAACAAATAAAGTACCATTTTTAATGTATTGAGCAAATCGACAACACACAGACAGGAAGTTTCTTCCTTAGATCACTTGATCAGTGACCGGCCTGCCAATATATGTATAACCTTGATTATTGTCTACTTTAACGTGCCTCCATTGACAATGATGTCACTGCTTAGACAATCCTTTAGAATCTGTTCCATAGCCATACAGTCCAGGTGCACTTCGGTCTCTCTAGCTCTCTCAACTGCTCTGGAAGACAAGGCTCATGATTATGTTTTTATACAATATGTTATATACACATTTATTTGATTTCTTTGTTTTTGTAAATTGATAGAAACGAACGACCCACAGTAACTTGAAACCTCCAACTGCACATATATTTTCTGTGAATAAGACTGCAGTCCACACTTGATGCTGATCCCATCACCAGTAGATTTTGTTGCTTTTACTTCAAATTCATATATATATATATATATATATATATATATATATATATATATATATATATATATATATATATATATATATATATATATATATATTTAGCCTTATTTACACATTGTAAACAAGTCACAAGAAACAACAATTGACTGTTTTTGACATTTACCTGACAACAAATGAAATATGTTAAGATTCAGGTAACCAGTGCTTCCTGAATGAATTGCTGCATACCTGCTGTTCACGCGAGGCACCAGAAGAGGTCAGCACTCAACAGCATTGAAATTAACGCCACAGAATACTTCTGCAGAAGTTATAACCTGTAATACTGGAAAATAAGAATCTGGAAAACATATTTGACTGGGGTTCTTTAAGGAAACATCACAGAATCTGTTAATTGTCAGGTTTTGCAAATGAATGCAATAGCAGACAGTTATAGATCCAGTTGAACAATAGGAAAGTTTGAAGAGACAATACCTATTAACTGCTGTGCACAAGACACTGGGTAAGCATGAGATACCAAGAGTGATATTAACTGGTGAACATGACACTAACTTAGTGGTGCGCACATAAATGATGCTAACTAGATACCAAGTGGTGAGCTCCACAATCTTCTGCAAAAAATGATAAAACCACATTGTTTGTTTTGCTAGAAAAATACAAGCATTTAAAGATAAAAATTATAGCCTCTGACAATTAATAGACAGCAGTGGTACAAAATACCATGGTAAATGTGTTCAGTTTGTAATCTCTGTGATTGTGCATTGCTCACCTAAACTCCCATCTGTGGTATTCTTGGATAAAGGTATGCACATGTACACTGCCTGGTTATTTTAATTTTGTGGGGTCAGCTATGTAAGTGGCCACTGCAAAAGTGTCATATTTTTCGATTTTGTTGTGTGTTACAGTTCTGTCTTCTGAACAGATGCCAAACATAAACAAATCAAACACTGATTACTGTAATTGTGTTGCTGATATAACCTCCGAAGCTGGCACCTGGCATACAATCAATGCTTATTAGTTAAGATAAAAGCTTTGAAAGAGCAATTTCCCAAACCCAGTCAGATTGCTCCGTAATATCAGAAGAGATTTATAGGATTATCTGAAGGGAGTTGACCTACAAGAATGACACATGAAAGAAACTGTATCTGCAACTGCATTTACACTGTTTTGAGCAAATAAAACAAGCACAAGGAAACTAGAGCAAGGTGTCCTTGAATTGGAGATTTTTTATTTAAAAAAAAACAAAAAACAGTGTAGAGATATTTTCTGTTCTTTTTGGCAAGTCAAAGCTTGTTATCTTATGAAGTTACAATTAGCAAACAGAACAGACTTACCAATGCCCTTTACTTACTGTATCTTCCCTTCTTTAACTGAGAGAATTTGAACCTGTGCTGTGCAAAGCCAAAGCAAAAACTACTGTATGCAGTTCCTATTGGTTGCTTTCAGGGTATCATATATTATAATGTTGTTTCAGGTAGTTTTGCATAGTATTTTGTGAATTAAAATGTTACTCTTTTTTATTTTTACCATTAAAATAGTTGTATTTGTCAATATAGAGACCATACTGTATATACTTGGGGTGTTGACATTTTTTGGCCCTGATATTTATAAAATATATACAGTAATCTTGGATATATTCTTCAAACATCTCTTACATCATTATTATATATTTTTTTTGCTTAATTATTTTACCCCCCATTTTTTTTTTTAAATTTTAGAATTTCCAATTATTTTTACCCCCAATTTTGTCCCAATTCTCCTCAATTATTATTAGTATTTTTCTCAGCTCAGGGACTCGAGGATCACTGGGCATCCTCCGATCCCACGAGCCAATCGGCGTCTTTTTACATCCAGGAACTCGAGAGCGGATGTCTGCAGGCTACCGGCCTCTGGAGGACAAAGACCAGCCCACATCCCCAACCCTGGGAACGCCAAAGCCAGTGCGGCACCCTCCCGGAGTCCCCAGCAAAGACCGGTTGCGCGGCACTGCTTTTACCAGGTGAGCCATTTGGGGACCCTTTTACGCCCGTTCTCCCCATTTTAGAATGTCCAACTCCATTCCCTCACCACAGCAATGCCCCACAATAGCCCAGGAGAAGTGAAAATCAGTGGTGTCCTCCAATCCCACAATCAAGACAATTGCCTCTTTACACGCAGGAACTAAAGAGCGGATGTCGGCGAGCTCAGTGAGCTTCTGGAGCTTCGCAGGTGTCTGCTTGAGCTCACCAGGCTCCTGGCCTGTAGGGGCTGCTGTATCACAAAGAGGAGAAACGGTCCCTCATGGTTTTTCCTCCTGTGGGAGCACTAGAGCCAATGCAGCGAGCGGCGACTTCAAACAGACAGGATGCAAACTTGCTCTCCTCTGATTGTATGACTCCATCTACATACCACGCAATCCTGCCTTTACCAGGGGAGCCTTGGGGACATCATTTTGATATATGTTTGATGGAGTGCATATGCTAACTTGATATGCAGGGAGTCAGAATTCTACTAGATAGATAGGTAGAAAGGCAATGCTTGTAGATGGGGTTCTGTAGATAATGCCCTCATTGAAGCTATGGTCATTCTCTTCATATTTTCCTTTATTGAAGATAATTGTATGAAAGTGGATACCATGACATCCTTCCTAAACTAATATATGAACTGTATAATGTGTGCAGCTAATACAGTCGCAATTGCAGTCTGTCTGGTCAGCAACGCTATTACTATTTTAGACAACCTTGGGGAGGTGTCATTTATTTTATGCATTTGGTTGACATGTCCACTGATACATTTTACAGATTCAGGTGACCTTGGGTGGGGGGGGTTCATTTATTTTTATGAGTATAGATCGGCTTGGCTGATGCTCATTAGAGCTCTAGTGCACAATATATAATGCTGTGTGTTCACTGTAGCCTTGGGAGTCTCTGAATCGATATTAATGAATCCACCGCGCAAGACAGTGGTCAGATATGACAATAATCATTCACTTGGTTTTTTTCAGTGCTAGAATTACTGGCCGCACTTTATATTAACTGGGAAATCATATTATTTGTATTTTTCATATAGCTTTGGTGGATTTGGGGTTGTGGCAATAAAATAAAATAAAAATGAAATAAATGGTACGATGAGTGAATCCTCCAGCTGGAGGCAAGTTTAAACCTGTAATATTAGAGCAGTAAGAATCATACATGTCAACCCCTAAGTGTTCATACCAGTGAGACCCCTACTGAAAAACCTTCGGATTGATGAAAAACCTTAACCTAGACCACTAGATTTTTTTGGGGGTGGGGGTGGGGGCATGGGGTGCTGGTGACGGATCAATATTTTTGCTGACCTAGACTTAAGGGTTAATCACACTGGGAGCAAAGCAAACGACACGAATACATCACGAGTACATAAAAAAAGAAAAGAAAATACTGTCTGCTTTGCTCCTTTTGTGGAGATGAAATAAAATAAATAAAACAAAGAAATAGCCTAGGTACACCACCACACACTAAATTTAACAGTGAATGTTTATATGTGGTCTGGTTTAACATGTAAATTATACAAACACAATACATCTACACATATTTGTTTGTTATACGGTTATTAGTTTTATATATATATATATTGATTTTCAGTTTTAATAAAATCTTCAGTTAGCGTGTGAATGTGATTGATTATTATTATTGGTCAACATTAATAAAACAAAGAAGCGTCATTTTACAGAAATACAAAACCAGTGTGTGGCGCGCCCTGTCACTTTGACTAAAATGAAGGTGAAATAAAGAGATAGACATACCATCAATTTCCAATTGTTCTGCTATTTCTTACCATATGATGTCTTTCTTTTTATTATCTTTATAACCACTGACACTGGCATCATAAAGAACATTATATTTGTTGACTTTAATAATTAAATTCTCATTGACGTCCATTTCTCTTTTATTTCTGTGGTCATTTCTGCGTGAACGAGACAGTGACAGCCTGACAGTTTCTCCTTCGAATCAGAGTAATGACGTGTTGTGTAATGGTAACCCCCAATGAAATAATACGCTTGGACAGTTGTATTGGATTTACCGCTGTATCATGTATAAAGGGTTTCACAGCCTCGCAAACAATAACAAACTTATGCACAAACGTGAGAATCTGTTGCACGGCAGTGGAATAGTGAAAAACTGTTTCACGGGTAAACCTTGAGACTTGACATCCATGAAGAATCTGCAATATTAGAGCAGTAAGAATCTGTAGAATGTATTTGACTGGAGTTCTTCACTGAAACATCATGTTTTGCCACTTAATGCAATTTAGGTGTTGCAGTCACGTGAACCCAGCAGGCTGTGTCGCCATACTGTGGTCAAAACAAACATGGCAGCTAATGCAAAAGCAGTATCTTTCGCACCAAAATGTAATGTATGTAATGTGTTTGTACATCAAACTAAAAGCATGGTTTTTGCATATGTTCATAAAACAATGTCAAGCCTAGATTTTGTCCAGTTCAAGTTTGTTATGCACTCTGCCTGGTCTTATCTCCAGATTCCTCAGGGCCACTGCTGGTTCTACAGAATATAAAGTCTCTGGAGTTGGTTGGTCAAACACCTGCTCAGGAGTCTGAATTCAATAACCCCTGTAGGACTTCATCAGTTCACCATGCCAGTTATTATAATACCGGAAAAATAATCAATGATTGTACCACCCACAAAAATCCCCTCTGAGATGTGATTATTTGAGTAGCATTGCAGTTAAGTAAAAACTTGTGCACAACAATGGAATGCAAGGTGTAATTAACTGTAATATAGCTTTGCACATGATACTGTAGGAGTACCGGCATAAAAATGTTTTATCTAGAGATGTGCGAACCGGTTTCTTTGAAACTGGGTCCCTGACAAACTGGATACAAATATCAAGGATCCGGTTCAGGTGAGTAATGTTATGATTTTAATAAAACTGCTTACAATAAAAATGATCAAAGACTTGATTTCTGTCAAAAATACATTTGATAATTATAATTGACACATTCGTACTTAGAAAAAAACACACATTTAACTGGTGTAAACATATTTACACACTTATTTATATTGTCTTTTTAAGGCCATTTACTTGTTAATCCTAGATTAATTAGTCAATTGTTGTTTATTGATCTTGCTTTATGAGATTCTATGTAATTGTATTTTATTTGAAAGCAGCAAGGCTTTCTCTCTACCTTTCTAAAATGAGATGAGAGAGTATTATCTACTTAAAAATTCTGTGTTCAGGAACAAAAAAGCTAGCTAAAGCTAAAGCTATAGATTTCAATGTGATTTCTAAGAGGCAGTGGACAATGACTGTAGACAAAGGCATGTAAGCAATAGACATATGGTAAAATAATATAATATAAAGGACTCATTAAATAAACAGCACAGTAGCACATATATGCATTTCAAATACAATAATAAACATGACAGTGATGGATAAAAAAGAAGCATTCCTTATAAACATATCAGACTGGAAATATACATGTATAGCTGTGACAGGATGGCTGCAGGGATGACATCAGGCCAGAAAGAATCACACATAGACAGGCAGTACTCGTGTTGAAACTGAGATGCTGTTGCGCTCAGTGTTTTAATAACTGTGGAAGGGTGGGGGTATTCACTGACACGGGAGACAGAAGATTTTATTTGGAAACACCGCACAGGTGCCCAGATTTATTTATTTTTCTTATTAAGTGTTTTATTTATTTTAGCCCGCAGAGGGCGCTGTTGTCCGTGGTCTGGATACTGCCGACAGTAAACCAGGACCATGGGGTTACCAACACAGGTATCCCAATCCGTGCACCTTCAAGTGCTCAAAAATAATAATGAAAACAGAAGGCGAAAGAAAAAGGGAAAATAAAACACAGTAATAAAACTACAAACAAAAGTGCTGCTTATGCAGTGCCCCCACTGCCGCTAAGCCGGTCAGCACAGGTCTCCGTCCTACACTCAGTTGTGCCTATACACTGGGGTTGGCCAGGGTTCCCCGCATTTCTACACACGCCCTCGGCACGTATTTATTTATTCATGAAAGGCTGCCCCCTCAGCCGGGCTCGCCTGCTCCTTGTTTCACACTGGCCTCTTCTGCCAGCAACACGGTATTTCCCCCAACACGGCCACCCGAGCGCACAACCAAGCCAGATCTTATGGGCCGAGCAGTCTCCCAAGGCCTGCCCCTCAGAGAGAGGGAAAGCACACACACCCTCTTCCCCACCTCTCCGTGTCATCGCCATGACCGACAGGCGGATCCCGCGAGACTGCTGCCCTCTACCTGCAGTAACACGGGCGTGCCAAATAGTCAGTCCAGATTTCCCCTGTTACAATAACATACAGAAAATAAAAGGTTTGAACAAAACAGAAAACAGGACATGGCACTTGAGGCCAAAATAAACAGACAAACAAAACGAATAGACACTAATAAACAGGGTGGACGAACGCTAAACACAAAACAAGTACCGTGCTGGTGCTTCCAGCACATTGTAGCAATTATTTTCTCTGGTTTCTTTTTTAGTTTTTACCTCCGCTCCACACCTGTTCTCCACTCACGAACACACAACTCCGAGTGAGTAAAACATGCATCTATATATAATATTGTGCTGGGATTCAATTACTAATTAATTATTCACTTGAATCCCAGCACGTGAACTAATTCTGTGCAACCCTGTACTCACATATTAAATACTTTAAATGCACGTGAAGTGAAGTGCAATCCCCGTGCCTAAATACAATTATACATTTTAAATAACTCGTGCTACCACACCCATTTATATCCCGTGCAGCAATATCTATACACCAACATTAACACACCACACGCAACATATAACACAGAAATGGGCGGGGCACATTGCCACAATAGCCTTTGACCGAAAATTAAATGATTCAAAGTAGGGGATATTCTGTAGATATATAAACAAATATAAACATAAATGTTCGAAGAAATAAAAGCTGGATATATAATACCTATAATGTTTGGTTAGCACACACAAATACTCCTCTAAAAGCATTTACAAAAATTGTGTCTTTTTTCTGATAATAAAAAGTCCTGAACCACTTAGTTGCAAGGACACCATGTTCACATCTGAGATTTGCAGTCGTTATGGCCTTGAACAAGACAGTAGTTTGTAATTACATTAGTAAAAGACACAGCATTCTGCAAAGTGAATCTGTGCTGTACTGTCTCTCTCTCTCTCTCTGTGAATCACAATGATAGTTGCCGGAATAACGCACACACTTTCTAAGTCAATGAGACCCTCAAGGTCCCTCTCCAGCCAACTGTTTGACCTTGGATTAAAAAAGCTTACAGATGTAAACCTTGAAACTAGGATCAACGAGATTTTATTCTGACATGAACCACATTCAGTAAAAGAGGGTACATAATATACACTCTTTTTCAAGCAAAACTCTCTGCATTTTCAAGAGGCAAAAATAAATGACTAAAGTTTTATTGCTAGTATTTGAAAACCCTTTTCTCTCAGCAATGCTTTTGTATGGCAACAATTCAAATACTAGATAGTCCAAGCAATGGAAGAAAGATTCCCCCAGTGCTTATACCATCTGTTAGGTTTGGCCTGGTAAATAGAGGTGACTAAACTGTGATTGAACTGGGTCAGAGAGCGTGACATTTATTTATTTTCAACTAAGTTAAAATAGTGTTTGTTTTCAATAAACAATATATATATATATATATATATATATATATATATATATATATATATATATATATATATATATATACACACTTACACACACAAGCCTACATTTGTACATAAGACTACATTTGTAGTTTTAAGAAAGCAGAAATTAAATGTTGCACACAGTCGATGCTACTGAACATTTTGACTGGATCATTTCCATATCATTAACCTAAAGAGCTGGATTTTAGCTCCATTCGTAGACTACCATAAGGATCAGAATCCAGCAACGGTTCTGTAGGAAAATGTTCTATATATTATGTATGTATAATAGGTTTATAATAAATATATGCAGTCAAAAATGTTGAGCAGATAATACCACACAGTGCTTTCTTATAGAATGTTGGTATTTTTTATTTATTTTTGGTTTGTATTTGTGTAATGCTATATCTGGGTTTTTTGTTTTCTTTCCTTTGCTTTTTTTTATTTTAATACATGTAGTGTGTCCAGTTATTATTTTACCCTGATTTTCACCCAATTTGGAATGCCCAATCGCTTTTACCCTCACACATACACACACATATATATATATATATATATATATATATATATATATATATATATATATATATATATATATATATATATATACACTGAGCATCAAAAGAAACTTATCACTTATATTTGAGCATCACTTATATTTGGATAAAATTCACTAGGTGTGATCGAAAAATGACAAACTCTGTTTCTGAGCAGGTGCAGTGACTTTATTGTGCTGATTTAACAATTGACATCACGAAGATACTGCAAAATGATCTGTCGATCTTAGGCAGGTGTTGTGACTCTTGGTCTCCCAGTTCATGGCCTGTCATTGACAGAGTCTGTCTGGTTATACCATCTCGCCAGGTTTGAAATTGCTGGCTGTGAACACCCAAGACAGCGAGACACAATACGCTGCCCTAGTCCAGCCTCCAACATGCCAACTGCACGAAGGCGCTGCTCTCTTGACACACGTGGCATATTGTTTTTTTTTCTGTGGTTCTTTATTGCTTTTATTCAAGCTTACAATTCAGCAATTGAAATCACTCCATATCCAGTCATGTCATGGTCAAGGATGAATGATTGAGTGATTAAAAAGAAACCAAAAAGTTTCTTTTGATGCTTGGTATATATATATATATATATATATATATATATATATATATATATATATATATATATATATATATATATATATATACAGTGCCTTGAAAAAGTATTTGCCCCTGTCTGATTTTCTGCATTTTGCACATTTTTCACATTGTATTTGGTCAGATTTTTTGTGGGTTGTAGTAGTATATAGAGGGAGTCTGAGAGAAAAAATGACACCAAAGTTTGGTGCTTCTTTCATTTGTTTGGTGTGCAAGGTAATCAAACATGCAATCTTCAGGTGTGAAAAAGTTATTGCCCCCCCTAGTTAACTCAACCCAATTAAGGGGATAATTAGGGTCAGCTGTTTGAGTACTTTGGTTAACAACCAGGTCTGATTTGGGCCAGCCCTGCACAATATAAATCTGACTAACTTTGGCCCTTACCATCAGAGTGAAGTTGTCAGCACACAGGTTCTAGAGGCACATCATGTCACGAAAGAAAAAAAAAATTCCTGAAGACCTCCGGAAAAAAAGTTGTTGATGCCTATCAGTTTGGAAAGGGTTACAAAGCCATTTCTAAGGCTCTGGGGCTCCACCGAACCACAGTCAGAGCCATATTGTCCAAATTAAGAAAGTTTGGGACAGTAGTGAATCTTCCCAGGAGTGGCTGTCCTGCCAAAATCTCTCCAAGAGCAAGGCGTAAAATCGTCCAGGAAGTCACAAAGAACCGTAGAACAACATCCAGGGATCTGCAGGCCTCTCTCACCTTGGCTAAGCTCAGTGTTCATGACTCCACCATCAGAAAGACACTGGGCAAAAATGGGATTCATGGCAGAGTAGCAAGGTGGAAACCATTGATCACTAAGAAGAACATGAATGCTCGTCTCAAGTTTGCCAAAAAGCACCTGGATGATCCTCAAGAGTTCTGGAACAATGTTCTATGGACAGATGAGTCAAAAGTGGAACTTTTTGGCTGACATGGGCCCTGTTATGTCTGGTGAAAACCAAACTCTGCATTCCACAATAAGAACCTCATACCAATGGTCAAGCATGGTGATGGTAGTGTTATGGTTTGGGGATGCTTTGCTGCATCAGGACCTGGATGCCTTGCCATCATTGAAGGAACCATGAATTCTGCTCTGTATCAGAGAATTCTACAGGAGAATGTCAGGCCATCCGCCCGTGAGCTGAAGCTGAAGCGCAGCTGGGTCATGCAGCAAGACAATGATCCGAAACACACAAGCAAGTCTACATCAGAATGGTTGAAGAACAAGAAATTTAAAGTTTTGGGATGGCCAAGTCAAAGTCCAGACCTAAACCCCATCCTGTGGCAGGACCTGAAATGAGCAGTTCATGCTTGAAAACCCACAAATGTCACTGAGTTGAAGCAGTTCTGCATGGAGGAGTGGGCTAAAATTTCTCCACGGCGCTGTGAGAGACTAATCAATAACTACAGGGAGCGTTTGGTTACAGCTATTGCTGCTAAAGGTGGCATAACCAGTTATTGAGTCTAAGGGGGTGATTACTTTTTCATACAGGGGCATTGGGTGTTGCATAACTTTATTTAATAAATGAAATATGTACCAAATATGTACCAAATTCTTGTGTTATTTGTTCACTCATTGTCCCTTTTATCTAATATTAGGTTTTGGTTGAAGATCTGATAACATTCAGTGTCAAAAATATGCAAAAATGCAGAAAATCAGACAGGGGGCAAATACTTTTTCACGGCACTATATATATATACCCAGCATCATTTCCAATTAAAACTGTTTTTTTTTTACTTAAAATGCATCATAATTAAGAGTACTCAAGGTATGCATCATAAGCCCTTGAAAGTGCCAAGTCAGTTGAGTGACTGGAAGAATTATTTTTTTCTGACATGAACTGGAGATTGTTATGGAGGATGCACTTATCTGCTGCTGAAAAATACAATATAAAAATCCATGGAAGTTTTCTACATTGTAAGCAAAAGAAGAACTGAAGGGCATGAAATGCAAGGTCAGAGTTCCTAAAGAATGTAGATGAGATTATGAGTTGCTACTAGAGTTAGATAAGGCAGTTGAGAACGAAAGTCAAAACAGTCTAAGGCTACGTTACCATTGATACTTACTGGGAATAAAACTGCGCTTCTTGAGCAGTGTTGGAAAATCACAAAAGAAGGGCATTCAGAAAATAACTTTCAAGAGAATCATTCTTATACTTGTGTAACAGGGTGTAGGATCGGCGTGAACAGGTGACCACACAAACCGCGAGTGAGCCAGGCTTATCTAGCTGGGGTCAGAATCTGTACAGTCAGTGCAACACACAACACTGACCACTGCACTTGCATACTCCTTCTTGGTTGAAATCAGAGGACTGCATACCTCATCAACCCATATGAAAGCATTGGTAAGTCTTGGTATCACGAGAATGCAGTGAGGCATCTGTGTGTCAGAAATACCTAAGCCATGCTTGAATTACAGTGGGCGTTGATTACCATCCATGTTAGCAGAACTGTTTGTTTTTCATTTGGCTAGCAGCAATCCTTCCTGTAAAAAAAAACAAACTCCAAGGACGTGCAAAAAACTTACAATACAGATTTAGGGCCCAGGAACCAAAAGAATGATAATTTATGAGCTGTTTATTACGCTTTTCAAGGTGATATTTACAGGGTCTATTAACATTACCACAAAGTACACTACTCGTTATTGATTGTGTGATAATCAGATACAAATAAATACTTCTCATTAACCCTGTTTAATGAATATTTTCCTAAATGCTTTTACACAATTAATCTAGGCCCTTGTTTAATATATATATATATATATATATATATATATATATATATATATATATATATATATATTTTTTCACAAAATTGAAGTTTAAATGTTAATTATATAACTGTGTGTCTATATTGTGGCGTATTTACAGTATGCAGTAGCCATTCTGCTAAGCCAGGCATTTATCCTAGCAGAAAAAATCTCAGGGTTTTTGGTAAAATTGTACAGACGTCTGACCAACTGCCTAAAATCTGTAATCAATTGGTCGATACCTGGTTGCAGAGAATGACTGTAACATAAGCAATTAAACTGTGTATATTGTGTACTCTGGTAGAGAAGATCTCTTTAAGAGAACAATGGAGATTACTGATACAGTATATGTCTTTTATTTTTGGCCAGCTTTAGTCTGCTCAAATCTATCTATCTATGTTTAAGATGTAAAGCACTGTATGCTTTGTGGAAGCTACACCCCATTTCAGTCCTTCAAAGGATGCTTATTCTCAGTTGTCTGCTGAAGCATGAAGCTCCCTGGCGTAAAGCGGGAAAGTTCAAGGCAATTGGTAACGATCACATCATTCTCTTTTCATGTAGCAGAACTTGGCGGATGAGCATAATTAGGCTCATAATTTACTCTATGCAAACATGACCCACAATACTCTCCTCTGAAGACAACTTATTTCATCCCTATAAATTGTGGTTGTAAGAGTATAAATTACATTGTTTCATTTTCTGCATTATATCAGGGTTGACTTACTGCACATAATTTGTTATATCTTAATATTTTTCCAGAAAACATGCTATTTATTGTTTTGTTTCAAAGAATAGATGTATAGAAATGTTTTAACCCTCATAAGGACACATTGGAAAACTGACTTTCCTGGTAACATATAACTAACAACTGGAGTAAATGAATGAATGAAAATGTGTATATGAACACTTTATTTTGCTTTTCCTTTACTTCTAGCCATTCATTTGGTATAATGTGTTGTTTATGCAATGCAAAATGGATAAGATGCCCAATGTGCACAGCTGTCTCTTAGCAAGTGAAGGCACCACTGTATTCTGGACGCTGAAGTTTATTCTAGGAACATGGCACCTGGGCAGGTGGGATATCATTGGAAAGCCCTTTCCGTTTTCCAGTTACAGGCACCGATTTGCTGCGTGTCACAGCACTGAATGAGGGTGTGGTAGAAAGTATGCATACAGGCATGCCTGACATTGTGTCGTGCTGACTGTTAATACAATAAAGAGCAGTTTAAGTTAGTGGTTACAACTGGTAAAGGGAAGCGATACCTAATTTACTACAATATTATGTAATTACTGTACATACTATATATTTTCTACTTGTCTTTGAATATTAAATACAAAGGAAAACTGTGAATATCTCTGTGGTCTTGTAACCAAGAAATTCAGATACACAGTATTGGGGTATGAAGCACTGATGCACAAGTTTTATTTCAAATTAAATGGTTTAACACAAAACAAAACACTGAACAAACAAAACGGCATGGTGGCCAAAACAGACAAACAACACAGTTATGGAACAAAACAAGTATCGTGCTGGTGTAAAACCAGCATGGGTATCAAATGTTTTCTATACGATTCCTTTTATCTCATGTCTTATGTTTCTTGTTCCGCCTCTGAACACCCTAACCCCGAGTGAGAAATTTGTGCTCCTTTTAAGCAGCTGTGCCGGGACTTGATTGCTAATCATTCAATCTGGCCCCAGCACAGTCTGCACGTGAAGTAATTGTGACTTCCTCGTGCCCACATACCAACAGACATTTTAAATCACCCGTACTACACAACCCACACTATACAGAACAACCCAAAATACAACCAGGGGCGGGGTTACCCCGTCACAGACCTGAATTTCAAATGGTGGCAAGTGTGCCTCTTTCATAGCTGTTGATACAAGCAGTTTGAATGCAACTGTGATTTAACACACTATATGACATGGCATAGCCAATGAAAATGAATAGCACCTTTTGCCTAATTTTGCCCACAATTTTTCTGTTTTAATTTGAGATATTTTTTGTTTCTTACTGGAACGTGCTTATCAAGGTGCACACAAATCTCAATGTTTGCATGATAATATTTATATTTCACACAATCACTTCTGAGTAGCCTATTTAATCAACAAAACAATACCACTAGTTTGATGGCTTACTGTAAATTAACTGAGATATTGACAGGGCAGAATAACACACACTGTTCCAAAGATGTTCCAGCATCTGTTATTCTATAGGCTCTGTATGACCTTGCATTTGTACTCCTGTTTAATAACATTGAGGTTGTTCTTTTAATCTGTTCCAAAAGAAAGCTCATAAAAACTTCATATTCTTTGGAAAACTGAAAGTGCATGAGAAGTTCAATCAGCATTTGTTTATGACACATGTTTAACAAATCTATTTTTTTACAGTCCCAATAAAGTCTTTTCTTTTATGTTTCTTACCCAATAAATCTGACAAGGTTATTTGATTATGTGGTCATTGTTTCTTAAGAGCTTCCTTTGCCATGTTCATGCTGCAAACAGCGCTCGTGGGAAGTTTTGTTGCAGTAAAAGGTCATGGGACTGTCAAGGCTTCTGCTACCCTCAGTCAACACTCCTCAGACTTCTTATCAAATCTGTGCCTTGCTGTGATAGGCACCATTCAGTTAAAGCTCTAGAATCTCAGATAGTAGGAGTGGTTAGGCTGGGATTCCATCTGCTGGGTATGACATACTGTATATTTGCAAGTCCAAAGTCAAAGCAAACATTCACTTATTTTTGTTCAAGGCAGACGAGGGACAAGCCAAGTCATTGAACAGTTTATGAGCTTCCTGACAGCATTGCTAACTGAATTACGCAAAGGAATTCTATCAGGAAGAAAAAGGCTACTATCAAGGTTTAATCTTCTTTTGCTTCCAGTGAACAAAAACAAGAACAACTTGTTAATGATTTTTGACAACAATAAAGACATGTAATTACCCTAGATTTTAAAAGTTAACATAAAAAAATACTATATGGTGAATATGAAGGTTAACTTCAGATACATTTTTTTTATATTTAGTAATATTTGGAATTTGCAATTAAATATATCCGTCAAATAATTTAGGTTGCATTTGAAGTACGGATGCAGTTGACAATAAAGTTTAGTATCAAGTCATTGAGGCCCTATTTGCCAGACATCTATTTATTTCAAATTCCAGAATGTGATACCTGCATAGGCAATGGCAAAGGTAAAACTAACTGTATTTATTTAATAAACTACCTTGTGCTTTATCACTCTTAGCTTTATAAGCTTAGGTTTATCATTATTTGATTGTGCTTTTGTATCTGAGGTGCTCTAAAAACGAGAAATAAGTTATGTACTCAAGTATAACTCATACTTCACAAAATATGCATACTAATTACACATACTGGTTTATACTCGTTGCTTGGGACACTCCTACTTTGAACATTCAATACAAAAAATCAATACAAAACTTGACAGGCCATTCTTTAGCAGAAGTTATTGAGAGTATCATAATCTGTGGATTTTAGGAGATATCTGTCCGTCCGTCTCAGGTATGTATGTTTGTTGCACTTACATGTTTACTTATATCCGGTCTGTCTGTCCGACCACACGTACACGTCACACTTTTTTTACATGTAAATACAGTATGGTGGATGTAAGTCAAGATGTAAGGTTACTGATAATTCAAAATTCGGATACAGATGGAAGCTTAAATATACATTTTTATATGTTTAAGGACCCAATGTTGGTATAATGCCATAAAAATTGTTTAAATAATTAGTGGGGCTTGCCAAGCAAGAGTCCCCACTTTAAATCTCCGACATACTTCATCTTATTCTTTGGCACGCTACTCCTCTTACACCGTTTAAGCTAGAAACGCCGTTCAAACTTTAAAACGTGTAGACCGGTCTGGAATAGTGTGCTTGTAAACAACTTTTTGATATATTTTATACTTCTTAAACTATTCTTTTTGTCCTTTTTTGTCCATCTTCATTCACTTTAATCGGACTTTTTTTCAACATTCTAAAGTTCCCCATTGTTTAAAAACTCCCAGACTTCCAACATTCTATTTACTGTAAACGATGTAACTTTTGACACAAATCAGCTACTTTGACCACTTTCCCAACAAGTAAGTGTGACAGGCTGAGTGCAAATGGTAGCACTCGGCGTTTATTAACAAAGTAAAAGGTTTAAACAGAACACAAAAACACAGGACACGGCACTTGCGCCAAAATAAATAGACAAACAAAACGAACTTACACTTAACAAACGGTGCCCGGAGACAAACAAACACGGTGAGTAAAATAAATGGTTCTTCTTCTTCTTCTTCTTCTTCTTCTTCTTCTTCTTCTTCTTCTTCTTCTTTCTACTATTTTCTCTCTCTCTCTCTCTCTCTCTCTCTCTCTCTCTCTCACAATCATTCAATTGGAATCTCGGTACAACTGCACGTGAATAAATTAAAGTGCACTTTCCCGTGTTCACATACTAATACTTTAAATGCACGTGATGTGATTTCTGCCATCCTCGTGCCTAAATACAAATCTACATTTTTAAATACACGTGAAACACAGACCCGCTTATATCCCGTGTACCAATGACTATACACCAACATTTACACACAACACGTAACACAAAATATACACAGGGGGAGGCACTTTGCCACAGTAAGACAGAAAGTTAGAGCATATGGAATCTTCCTCTACTTCTCTGCTATTCAAATATGAAATCAAAACAGAAATAACTTTTACCAATCAAGAGGTACACCTGTTTTAGTAACCACAACAACTACATTTTCTGTGAACTTTTAGAAATAACTGCCGTTTTGACCACTTTCCCAACAAGTTAGACAAATATTTAGAGCAAATGAAATCTTCCTCTACTTCTCAGCTATTCAAATATGAAATCAAAACAGGAATGGCATCTACAAATCAAGAGGTACAGCTGTTTTAGTAGCTGGATCAACTTCTTTCAGTAGGCTACTTCCCACTGTTGAATTAACTGTCATAGAACTTTGAGAAATTTCAAATTATAGCACATTCTAAGCATGAGACAATTAGTAAACAATGTGACTTTTGACACAAATCAACTACTTTAACCACTTTCCCAATAAAGCAAGCCCCACAACTTTACTTGTAAAGTTACCATCTAGTTCAAAATCTATATTTCATGGGAGCAGCTTAATAAAATAAGTGTTTGGACATTCTACAACTGTTTATACATTCTATAATAACCCTATAACAACCAAACAAATAAAGAAAGCTAACCACCATTATCCAAAACAACACGCCTCATCTCCTCTCTCCTCCCTGGCACCCTTCCACAGGCTACATCCCAAAACTGAACTGAATCCCTTCAAGGAATGCATATGAAGTTATCTTCAGTATGGACAATGTTATAAGCTGTAAATGGACATTGAAATGATTTGGCTCCGGCTATTTATTTTTTAGGGCTGTATCAGGATGGCTGAATGATGACGTCCCCAGACCAGGAAGCTGACACAGACGCACAGAGACAGGTACTTGCAAGTTAAAACGCTGGGGTGCGTTTTTATTCAAAGACAAAATAATTAAACAAAAACAATGCCCAAAGAGCAAAATAAAAGAGTAAACAAAAAAAAAGATCTCGTAACACAAACAACATTGACACCCAAACAAGAACCATGCTTCCTGCATGCATATCAATTGTTTTACTTTAGTTTCCTTTCTGTTTAGTATTTCCTGTCTCTCTCTTGCTCGCTCCTATTTCCCCTTTCTGAACACCCACCCCGACCAGCACAAGCTGCAGGTTTTTATACATGTGATCATCTCTGGATTAGCAATAAATGAATCAATCCGGAGATGGTCACATTCTACATGTGTTTAGAGGGACGGGCCCAATTCCGTATGTGACTAAAAACAAAATTGTAATCATTGCTTTGATGGTATGGTGGTAAATGATGCAGAAAAAATAGCAAGAAAATTAGGCCTTTTGGGTTTTTTTTAGAATGCACTGGGGTCTCATGCCTTTCTAATAAATCTGTATGTATGTTTTTTTCACTGAGAACCCTATATAGTGGCCTTTGAAAACTGTATTTAAGGGATGTGATGCAGTAAATTTAAAACATGGAAGCAGCAATAGTCAGTGACTCTTAATGACTATTGCTTTGTTTATTTATTTTTTTACTCAGTGTGCACTACACAAGTATTTACCCTTGGCAACATTTTGAACTAACAGAACATAGATACTACGTAAATACAAAATAACAGCAAAAGTATGTGTGCAGTTACAGCGTATAGACTCTAAAGCCACACAACACCAGAACATCCATCTGAGGGAGAGGATTCAACTGCGACTACCTCAACCAAAGACAACATAGCTAAGGGAATCATAACACTGTACAAAACCACACAGCTTCTCCGATTTAAGAGAATTGTAATATACTCTTAAGCCATTTATTTGTGAAAGTTCCTTTCAAATGATGCCTCTGTGCTCTAATATATTGTTTGCATCAGTACTTCAGTTCACCTGTGTGTAAACATTCCGTTTCCAGAAGCTGCTAGAAGAATTTCATTGTGGTAAGAGTGGTTCTGATTTTTGGGCTACCAGGATTCAGAGATATCCACTTTGATTTATTTCAGAATGATTTCTGAAAAATTACGAAATGGAACAGTGATTCATAGAACCTTAACATTTTATAATTCAATGGCAGGGTGTAACCCTTAGCAGGGTCAGTTAACTCATTTAAAACCTGCTGGGTGTAAAAATAAATCATTTTTTGGGGTCTTAGTGTCTTTGCTTACATTGTGAGCTGTAAACAGAACACTGTACTGTGCAAAGGCAATGTCAGCGACCACTGTGTTTACTTTGAGGCACCAAATTCTGGTTCCCTTGTTTCTTGCTTATTGCTAGTTTTTAAATCACGGCTCTTATCCACTATTAGCACTACACTTTCATTGAATTAATTTAATCTTCATTGACTAAACTTGTTTTTCATAATCCATTTAGGATTCGACGGAGATGACCAAGATATGCAGTTGAAATTTATAGCACAAAAGAATAACAAAAAAAAATGTGATCTGACTAATACATTACTTAAAGAATGTGGCGGTATGATGTATGTTTACAAGCAGGCTGTAAAATGCATAGTTTTTGCAATGTTATAACTACTGTTAAACTGCCATCCTGTGCATATAACAGGGCAAAGTACTTAAGTTATGATTTAATGATCCAGCTATAAAATATAGTGGCTCTCAACAGTTTTCACCCCCCTTAGACTTTTCCACATTTTATTGTGTTACAACATGGAATCAAAATGGATTTAGTTTTTGCCACTGATCAACACAAAAAGGTCCATAATGTCAAAGTGAAAAATAAAATCTACAAATTGTTCTAAATTAATTACAAACATAAAACAGAAAATAATTGATTGCATAAGTATTCACCCCCTTTGCTATGACACACCTAAATAAGCTCTGGTGCAACCAATTGTTTTTAGAAGTCACATAATTAGTTGAATGGAGTCCACCTGTGTGCAATTAAGGTGTTTCACATGATTTCAGGTTAAAAACACCTGTCTCTGGGAGGTCCCACAGTTGGTTAGTACATTTCCTAACAAAAACTACATCATGAAGACGAAGGAACATTCAAAGCAAATCCGGAATAAGGTTTTTCAAAAGCACCAATCAGGGGTAGGATATAAAAACATTTCTAAGGCATTGAATATCCCCGGAGCACAGTAAAGTCCATTATTAAGAAATGGAGAGAATATGGCACAACTGTGAATCTGTCTAGAACAGGCCGTCCTCAAAAACTGAGTATCCGGGCAAGAAGGGCACCAGTCAGGGAGGCCACCGAGGCCTATGGCAACTCTAAAGGAGTTACAGTCTTCCACGGCTGAGCTGGGAGACACTGTGCACATGGCAACAATAGCCCGGGTGCTTCACAAAACTGGCCTTTATGGGAGAGTGGCAAAAAGAAAGCCATTGTTGAAAAAAACTCATATCAAATCTCGGCCAGAGTTTGCCAGAAGGCATGTGGGAGACTCGGAGACCAAGTGGAAGAAGATTCTATGGTCTGATGAGACCAAAATAGAGCTTTTGGCCTCTACGCTAAGCGCTATGTTTGGCGCAAGCCTAACAGCACACATCATCCTGAGAACACCATCCCTACCGTGAAGTATGGTGGTGGCAGCATCATGCTATGGGGATGCTTCTCTGCGTCAGGGCCTGGAAAGCTCGTGAAGGTAGAGGGCAAAATGGATGCAGCAAAGTACAGAGAAATCCTGGAGGACAACCTGCTGAAGTCTGCAAGAGAACTGGGACTTGGGAGAAGATTCATCATTTTTAAGCCACACTGGAGTGGCTTAAAAACAAAAAAGTCAATGTCCTGGAGTGGCCCAGTCAAAGCCCGAACCTCAATCCAAATGAGAATATGTGGAAAGAGTTGAAAATTGCAGTTCACCGAAGGTTCCCATCCAACTTGACGGAGCTTGTGCAATTTTGCAAAGAAGAATTGGCAAAAATTGCAGTCTCCAGATGTGCAAAGCTGGTAGAGACTTATCCAAATAGACTCATGGCTGTAATTGCTGCCAAAGGTGCCTCTACCAAATATTGACTCAAGGGGGTGAATACTTATGCAATCAATTATTTTCTGTTTTGTATTTGTAAATAATTTAGAACAATTTGTAGATTTTGTTTTTCACTTTGACATTATGGACTTTTTTTGTGTTGATCAGTGGCAAAAACTCCTAATTAAATCCATTTTGATTCCATGTTGGATTGTGGAAAAGTCCAAGGGGGGTGAATACTTTTGAGAGCCACTGTAGTTATAAAAGATTAACGTAGTGTCCTTACCTGATGCAGTACATGTCTTAAATATGAAATCTAAACAGCTAGACAAAGGCACATTCCATGTAACATTTATTTTCCCTGCAAAGCTTGTTTTTTTTAAAAACTGCTTCTCTAGGGCAAAGGTATCAGTAGAAAACAGACTGTTGGTGCAATTCTACAAGTGGGCAGTGTGCAGGCTGTGTGATGTAGGTCATGCAGCCCCTCACTGATTGGTACTGTTTCTCTGTCTTGTTGCTTCACTCCACATTCGTCGTTCTGCATGCCAGGAAAAGGTTGAGGAAACAATCAATTTTACTTGGGCTTCAACAGCTCGTTCTTTAATGAAAAGTAAAAAACAGCAGACTCCACAAGTCTTTCTACCTCGAGGAAGGGGGCCAAAATGAAATTAGGGTGAATTGCATTGAATGAAAAGTCTACAAAGCTTAACAACACTTTGCTAGGGACTAAAGGGAGTCGGAGCAAGTGCAAGGGGAAAAGCAAATTATTTATAAGGAATACAATTTTAACATATAAAGCTAGCAAGAAATAATTTAGTTGCAGGAAGGAGTGGGTATTGTTCAGAGTTGTTTATTGCTTTTTTGTACCATTAAAATAACGTTCTTCTGCCTGAGAATGTACCGTTGCCTTTGCATTTGCTTCAGTACCAACAATTATGCAATGCTTCATTTATTTGAGTTGATGCTGAAAGACGAAGAGCAGACATGAACAAGCGAGCCAGAACAATGCCCTATATTTGGCTTTACTTTTTAACAGCATGCTAATATATGTGTTGGATGCAATGCTTAAAAAAATCATTTAATCATTTATGACAGGCATCCTGCAACCTCTGTAGTTAACATCCAGTATTGTAATCGCTGATGTTATGATGGCAGCCCAAATACGACCATTTGAGATAACAAGTTGTTGAGTTTAGCTTTCAAAGTGCAGAAGGAACATCTCTCTTGGAATAACACTATTTAATGAGGATTTGACTTGAGTAATTGATTTATGACACATACCTGCTACAAATGAATGTGTGTTCACAGGGCTTCCTGCTCCATCTTAAACAAACCAAGCACACATACATTTTAATAAATAACAACACCTTTCGAACCAGACAAAGATAAAAATCATGCTTTATAAAAATGAGTGCACCTAACTCTCCTTTGGGGTGACCTACATGGACAGTATGCTGGACAGCTTTTTTGTAATTAATATCAATGTGAAAATGCATTCAATGAAGGCTAATAGTTCCCATAGTCTTCATCATCTAACCCTATCTTTCACAAGCCATGTTGAGAGTGTCAAGAAAGTGTATACCAAGTTTCACCAAAATCCAATAAGGAGGTATAAGTATAAACTGTGTATAATATTCTAGTACATAGCTTGCTGGCTACATAAACAATTGCAGTTTTAGTACAAAGGGGGAGGTGCAGCTCTTTACACCCATAACCAAACAACAATAAAAAACAGAACTTTTAATGCAGTTAAGCTGCAGTTTCAATAATGCTGTTGAAAAATATAGGTGTTTTCTTAATCTTCCTTAGTTTAGCTTCCAATATACCTGCTCTGTTTGATCAGAAAGCACAATGATAACATTGTTTAATGATAACGTTTTACAGGAAACACCTTTAGTTTGAGTTTTTCAGCACTGACTTCATAAAGCAACATCTTTCTAAAATAGGACATATTTTTAAAACTGTAGGGGGCCCTACAGTATAACTTTTACAGTTATTTTTTAAAGTACACAAGTGCCAGAAACATTCTAAAAACAGTTCCTCTTTTGGTGATTTCATGGAAATCAATAATATGTGACCTTGACATGTTTATTAGCTTCTATGGGCCTTTTGCAAAAAGTATCCTTATAATGTTGTTTTTCTCTTCCTAGCTATTTGACCAAGGTCCTCACGAAAGAGTAAAAATAAAATTTTTCACATTAAGGCCAAAACCTGGGGCTGGATTTATTGATTTTATTAAGCTTTTGAACCATGTGCAAAGTTCTAAAGGTATATAAACCACTTAGAACGGTAACTCCAAGACTGAAGCACAGCTCTGAGGGCTTCAATGGAATATTGTAGTATAGAATGAGTAGATAGTTTTAGCCTTGATCTTGACTGAAGCCGTCTTCAACCGACATTGATAAAGACCAGGTGATGAAAGACCAAAGATGATACTGTTGAAAAGAAGGGGGGACTTTTTGGAAAGGTGGGCTCAGTCTTCATGAGATTGATTAGCCAACAGGATTCAACAAAAGGTGCCCAGCCTCACCTCTAGAATTACCTCCAATTTAACAACTTTTATCTGCACCCAATAAACCTACTTTAGCATTTTTTTTAAATTTCATTTTGGAAAAAGAAAATGAAACTAACTTAGCTCCTGATCCAAAACTGTAGTATATACTTGCAAAATCCCAGCAAATAAATTCAGTATCAAAGTAGTACTTCTTTACTGTAGTATCATTGGCAATATGGAAGTTTTGAAAAATATTCTACAATAACACTGTACCATAGAATGGTATTATTATTCATATATTTCATTAATTGAACACATCCCTAGACTCCCTGAAGCCACAGGTGATTTTTGACATTTAATTTGTAATTCTCATGCAGTAAGTAAAAAAACAAGATCTTGTCCCTCTATATAGCAATTTCCGGAATGATGATAGAGAAAATAACCTAGACCAGTGGTTCCCAAAATGGTCCTGGGGACCCCCTGTGTCTGCTGGTTTTCATTCCAACCAAGCTCTCAATTACTTAACTAGACTCTTAACTGAACTGCTAATTTGCTTAATTAGACCTTTTGTTATTGTTTTCAGCTCTTAACAATTGCACATTTCAAGTTAGCTGTAACATTTTATAAGTAACTTGAACTCTGCAACTGTTTAACAGCTGAAAACAATTAAAAAGGTCTAGTTAAGCAAATTATCAGTTCAATTAAGGGTCTAGTTAAGTAATTGAGAGCTCAGTTGGAATGAAAACAAGGAAACACAGGGGGTCCCCAGGACCAGTTTGGGAACCACTGATAAAGACAACAATCTTAGAAGTTTACAACAAAACTGTGCAGCAACGTGGAAAGATTAAAGATTTATAATAATACATAAAGTTCTTATATGCCTGTGATGGATAATACATTCCATCACTGTATACAACTAGACATTATATTTGAATTATTGCAAGATAAACAGGGTGTGTGTGTGTGTGTGTGTGTGTGTGTGTGATCCTTACCTGTGTAATGTGATGTCTTGCCATTCCGACTGAGTCCTGAAAAAAAAGAGAGAAAAGAAAAGTTAATGTACTATGTGTGTGTCTGCTGGTAACAAGGGTAGTTTCAAGGGATCAATGGACACTTCCTGAGAAATGCGCTGTCCGATCTTGTAACAAAACAAAAGCTGTGTTTTAAACACCCTCACAGGACAAGATATAGAAGGTGAAAATTGTCCTTGGCTTATGTTCATCCTATCGGGAGAGGACATGGGTTGAGAATTGGCCTGACAGGGTGAGGACTAGCCAAAGACAATTCTCTCCTTGGGCGAGTTTTAGCCGGGGTTGAAGTCTATGCTTGTGTATTGCCATAACACCATCCACTTGGCAGCCTTTAAAATGCCAACCAGATTCTTTAAGAATTCCCTTAGAAAAACTAGACATATACATTCACAGCAGCACAATGTTCTTTATTTAGTTGTTGTTAATCAAGAATGAGAATCTCTGTCCAGACTGCGTTTCATCCAAGGCCACAAGATTTTATTTGTGCCATAACATAAATTTGTGTCTAAGGTCATAACAACCTGAATAGCTGTCATGCTTACATGACACATTTACCATTTCTCAGAAGCATTTGGGATGGTTTGAAAAAGATGCAGCAATTGGCAAAACAAAGAAGGTTTATTTCCATAAATCCTGGATAGAAAATGCAAGTTTTTGTGCGTGTGTTTATTTTCACTTCATCAACTGCATTTAGTGAAAATGAATAAAGGAAGATATGAGTTTACTTTCTGCCTTATGGCAGACGCTAACTCTAACCCTAAAACAAGGGGTGTTATTAAACACCATCATGCCTGTTTATGAAATCAAATAGCTATTAGCCTGACACTTAGCAACAAGGCTATGATGTGTTAATTAGAAATGAGAGAGAAATGAAGTTTCACACAAATTCAATTATATACCAGCTAGAGAATGAATACTAATTCTACCCAATAATTCACTTTTTCCAGTATAACTGTTACATTCATATGGTTGTTGAATGGCTTATTTATTTGCTTACCATTCGTACATAAAGATGTATATAGACATAGACAGCACATTAGGAAGGGTATCCCATTCTTTCTCCCTAAGGTTTAAGCCCACTGCTTGTTGTGAGAATATCTTGTTTAATGTAAAAAATCTATATATTTATATTCTGGCCAAACAATACAAAATAAATACCTAAGCCTTTTTTATGAGTCACTGCAGTTCTGTTAACACTGATGTTAAAATTTGGGGTTAGGTTATCTTTCAAACTACTAGAAAAATTACTACAACAGTGATTGTATATGGGAGACACTGTAAAATTAACTCCCAGCTTATCCTTGTCAAGGGCCGTTAATTCCTAAACTATGAAAGGCACTTTGAACAAATGTTTTTTAACTTCCCACAGGCACACAACTACTCACTTTGAACAGAAGGTTGACCTTGACATAAATTTATGTTGAAATAAATAATGGCTTTGATCTTTCCAAACGGTTATGCCATGACTGCTTGTAATTGTAATATTAGTTGCAGATTGAGTGGTGAACAGCCATTGTCAGCACTTTGATTCAGGGGACACAGCGACAAGAGAGAGATAGAAAAAAAAATACAACAGCAGCGTATTATTTCTGCATCTGATCTTTCTCAAAGCCTTATCATCTCACACAAGACGTCCTTGTGCGTTAAGTAACAATTAGTTACAGTATCTGTGCTTTCAAAACACAGACCTTCAGATTTTTTTCAGCCGTTCTTTTGGAAGAGTTTGCTCATCAGTTTTTGTTCCATCGATGAACCCTCTGAGCACTATAATAATCAAGTTATATTAAAAGGATTGATGACCAAGGCCATTTTTGTACTTCCGCTGTGTTTCCACCTGCCACTGGAACTGACTATAAATAAAATAAAAAAGTAGAATAAAAATAGTTGGAGCACAGCCTCATCCTTTGCAGCATTAGGGTGCCATCTGCTAAAAAACAAATAATAAAATAATAAATCTATGGGACGTGTTCAACCCGGTGAACACAAAATATTAGGCAGAGGAGCATCGTATACTTCCCCCTCTGGACGAGGATGGGATTGAGGTGGTGGTGGTTGGGGAGTGAGGTGGTGGTGGCTGGGGAGTGAGGTGGTGGTGGTTGGGGAGGAGGTGGTGGTGGTTGGGGAGGAGGTGGTGGTGTTGGTTGGGGATTGAGGTGGTGGTGGTTGGGGAGTGAGGTAGTGGTGGTTGGGGATTGAGGTGGTAATTTGAAGCACGGCAGGTCTGCATTTGCGATGTAGGTTTAAATACCTAATAGGTTGATGGGAACTTGCTGGCAATTGGCTTGTAGTTTGACCAATTAATAAATGTGATACACTAGGAACTGTATTAATGATACTATAGATTTCCTGCCTGAAAACCTCGCCATTTAAATTTTTCTGATCCCATTGCATTTTTCTGTGTGGTCCAGTGGTTAAAGAAAAGGGCTTGTAACCAGGAGGTCCCCGGTTCAAATCCCACTTCAGCCACTGACTCATTGTGTGACCCTGAGCAAGTCACTTAACCTCCTTGTGCTCCGTCTTTCGGGTGAGACGTAATTGTAAGTTACTCTGCAGCTGATGCATAGTTCACACACCCTAGTCTCTGTAAGTATGCTAAATAGACAAATAAACACTGGGATACTCACCCTTTGACTTCGCCTTTCTGGCATACGGACAGGCCCTCTCAGAACGACCTTGTAAAGTGCATTTTAAATTCTTTTGTTTTGGGTGCTTTGAGCTGAAATGATGCAGGCTGCTGTCTACATGCCTTTGATTTGTAAAACCCAGTGGCACTCTCCTCACAGTCAGATAGCAGGCCTGCTCTGCCTTGGCAAGAGTTCATGCTGTTTGTTTACGGTTCTGTGAAGAGACCATGGGAAGAGAGTGACCTAGGCTGCCTCTAGCAGTTAATCACCAGGCCTGGAGCTGAAGAGGAGGCTGGTGCAACACTTTGGAAGGAACTGCACAAACAGAGAGGAATGAAAGTGCACACTTGATTAGATAGTTAGAAAACCCTTCAGATGGTCTCTGATTACATGGTACTGTTTCCCTAGGAAAGAAAAGCATGAAGATTTATTGTGGGTTATATATGATACACACACATCCTCACAAGTATTTTTCTATTATTAGCATCATCAACCAGCTTTAAAATGTTAATGTATGACAAAGGCCATATGAAAAAAAAATCTATATAATGAATGTGTACATAACAATAATCTTCTGTTTTTTCCATTTAGGTTTTAGGACTACCACCTCACACTATAGATGAGGTACACAGGTGTTGTTACTACCTAAAATGACTAAATCATCACAATAACATTTTCAAAATATGCAGACTTTTCCCCACTTTTATGGTGTTTGGCGCCTTTCACTTTGGAAAAAAATACATTTTATAGCAGGAGGACAACAATATCAAGTCTTTTTATAACCACCTCTTACATTTTGCTTTAATGGTTAATTCAAGTCTCTAGGGATATGCAAATTATCCAGTACAGCAAGGAGTTGTGACCTCAAGGACATTGAGGAGAAATAATATTATCTACAATACATTGTTGTCTAGTCGCTCATTGCAATATGTGCTGGGTCTTATGCCATGATTATTGGAACTATGTTTTATGTCAACCTTACCCATCAAATGATAACCACCATTGGTATACCACAAAGAATATTTCTAAAGTCACGATTAATTTCAATTAAAAGCGTTGTTAGTCCCAACGGTCCCTGTGGTGACTCATCTAGTAAAGGCGCTGGTGTCTGGAGTGAGCAGTAAGTCTTCTGATCATGAGCTTGCAAGTTCAAATCCTGTGTGTGCTGTTGGCAATCTTGGCTAATGGTATTGCATTGGCCATTGCACTCCCACAGGCTAGGGAAGGTTTGGCACTCTAAAAGAAATACAATAAAGGTGCTATGTACATCCATTTTTATACAGTACTTGACTATTATTAGAAAGAAAAATAACCAACAAATTAAAGCAGGATCAATATACAGTACAATATATGATTATTACATTTGATGGTGCTATACGATCTGCCGTGACTCAATGCTAAGAAAATTCATCAACAAAACAGCCAATTTATTTTCACATGAATCAACTGGAAAATCAATTGCTATGAAAAGTAATAATTTGCCCTCCTATTTCTTTCACAAAGATAAATAAAACTAACACAACAGACTTGTAGCCCAGGCAATTGTTATTTCTGCTTATGAGACAGAAAGCTGGATTGATTTTTAGGTATATTTTATTCAGTACCCTGACATGTTTCTAAGATGCTGACCAATAAATAGGAAGATTGAACAATACTGTAGTGTCATGGAGTTCATAAGTACATGGTAAAACATAATGACACCTTATAGAATATAACTACCCTCGCATCAGCATGGCAAAAAGCAATAAAGAGGAACGACCAGTCCACAATAAAGGAAAATGATAAACTACACGTCTGTCTTGTTGTGAAATACTAAGGCTTTTCTACCGTGTTATTCATTAATGTATCCATTAAATTTACGACTGTTAATTTCATTAGTTAAAGAAACAACCGAGTAGTATATGGACAAGGACAAATCTCTTTATTGTTTACCCATTGAGAGAAAGTCAATACCCAAGCACACATTGATGTCAACGTTCACTCCAAGTGTTGTATTTAACAATTATAGAATGCAGATTTGATTTACACACATCTTTTACTCAAACCTTTTTTGGGAAATGAATATTTCATTGTTACAGTAATGGTAACAAACAACATGAGAATTTTATTTGAGGCCTCATATGTCTGCCTAAGGCATTTGTTACCAGTTATTTTGGTGTAAAGATCTTGATAGATCTTGCCCACAGTGTCATTGTGACCTACTTTTGGATGTCTTGGTAGAGCCGATAAAGGCTCTCCTTAGAGGTGACCAGCTGGCTGACACTTGAAACTTGTGACAACCAACAATGCAAACGTCTATTCACTCAGTTCTAAGCATGAAGATCTACCGTAGTCGCATCTGTTAACTTAAAAATCAAATCTGTAATGTTATGTCGCTTTAAGCTGATGCAATGAATGTTTTTACTTGCAGGCTTGTTCTTGCCTTTGTTCAAGTTAATTAATTAAACTGGTGCCTTCCACAGTATAGGTCTGTATTTGCATTATAATAATGAAGCAGTTTACTGCTAGCTCTTTCTCATTCATCTTGAGTCAGAGGCATTTAATCTGCTCCTCGTGTCTTAGAGAGTAGTGTGGCTTGGTAGCACTTTACAATTACACATGTGGTAACACCATTTGTAAAGTTGGTAATAGGGATGTGATGCGCACTAATGCAAATATCTGTCAGAATTATAAAATACAAATAAATGAACTATTGCTCATTAATTGTAGCACATTCTGTGTTTAATAAAAAATGCATTTCATCAATTTATGGTGGCAATTGGACATGACAACTGTCAATCTCAAGACTAAAGCCATTCCATGCAAGACGGAGGAGGGACTAGACCTCTAAATACTGTAAATTGCACAATTAAGAAGTTAAAGTTTTTAAGTAGTTGTATTTGACTTGAAAAAGGAATCTATGAAAAAGATCTATGTTGACTCAGAAATGTCTTCATCTAGACAATGTGGGGAAGCTATAAAAAAGTCCAACAAAATGCTCGGATATATAGTGAAAAGTGTTTAATTTAAATTAAGGGAAGTTATGTTAAAACTTTACAATGCATTAGTAAGACCTCCTCTAGAATATTGTGTTCAGTTCTGGTCACCTCTCTACAAAAATGATATTGCTGCTCTAGAAACAATGCAAAGAAGAGCGACTCAAATTATTCCTGGTTTAAAAGGCATGTCATATGCAGACAGGCTAAAATAATTGAATCTATTCAGTCTTGAACAAAGAAGACTACACGGTGATCTGATTCAAGCTTTCAGAATTCTAAAAAAGTATGTCGACCCAGGGGACTTTTTCGACCTGAAAAAAGTAACAAGGACCAGGGGTCACAAATGGAGATTAGATAAACAGAAAATAGGAAGCACTTTTTTACACAGAGAATTGTGGGAGTCTGGAACCAACTCCTCAGTAATGTTATTGAAGCTGACACCCTGGGATTTTAGGTGTATTTTAGGTCAACATTTTCTTATTCTAAAATGTTTGAGTATGTTAATAAATGCAATACTTATTAATACATTTGATCATAGCTTCCAAAAATATCACCTTCTAATTGGCTCTCGGCTTCGCATCTGAAAACAATTGAGGATACTTTGTCTGAGAATTGCAGTTGGGTATTGAAAGACTTCCAAGCTTGTCTCTCAAGACACCAGCATATTCTGAATTTGTTGCTTGCGTACTTGCAGACGCAGATTATTATTTTAATGGCTGCTGCTGTATTGATTTACTGCTTTCGGCCTTAGACATAGACATCGAGAGACAAGCTGCTGTTACGGTTGTCTATAATTTACAAGTGAAAGAGTGGAGCAGACTGCTTCAGAGACGCTACTGGATTTATTTATGTGCCTTTTCTATGTTTATTGATGGTATATTTCTGAAATATTTATTAATTTTATTTTATACTGTTTAAAACAAATTCTGTGAATTAACCAGTTATTTCTCTTGTTACCGAGAATTACTGATCTGGAGTTTGGATGTATTGAGGCATCCTTTAAACTGATCAAATAAAATTAAAAGACACATGGGAATCACAGTATGCAATGTTTCTCTATTGCAATAAAATACAGTAAACTGCTCCATGAATGTGTTAAGTGAACACAAAATAAGAAGCAATAAAGGCTGTCGTGTTCGTTCTGTGTTTATCAGACAAACGCTGATTTGATGTTTTTATTCATCAGTAAAAACCTAAAACCTGAACCCTGTATATTATTATATATTTATATATCAAGTTCAATTGTGGAAATAAACTAATGTCTGTGTCTTGAGCTGTAGATTTCTGGTGTTAGGGGTACTATACTACCTCTTGCCTGCTTGACAAGCTGAAAGAATTGAATAGATTTGAATAAAACAGGTTGTGATAAGTGAAATGTACTTTTTGTTTAAATCGCTTTTTTTTGGTTTCTACAAGCTATGTGAACATTGTATTAAATGTTTTTTTTTATCTACTACAATTTTGTTCAGTTTAAAAAATAAGAAATTAAAGTTGGATACCTGGTTCTTTTTGGAACTTTTTACACTTTTGAATATGTTGTATACTCATGCAAACACAACCCCTGCCTATCTGTTCTACATCATGACAAACGATATTGCAGTTGAGCACACAAAAACCTTTTTTATTTTGAAGGTTGTAAATTGTATGGTTTATCTTCAAGCGCAGCCCTGAGGCAGTTTATTATAAAACATTTAATGGTTGTCTCTCTGAATTCTTCACAATTTTTCACCAGACAACGTTAGCTCTTGACAAATGCAATTAGGCTATTGAGTCATAACTTAATTATTCATTGACTCTGGTTTACTTTGTTAAATCAATAATATAGTACAGATATCAAGGTTAAAGTCAGTCCTTGGGGAATTAAAAAAAAAAAAAATATATATATATATATATATATATATATATATATATATATATATATATATATATATATAGAAAACCAGAAAAATGAATTGTACATTTTATACCTGTTGAACTCCTGCCTCTGTTTCAAAGGCTAAATATTTAGAATGTGTTATTTGACAAATATAATATTGTGTACAATCCACAACGTTTATCTGCTAATGTTGGTTTTGTGTTGTCTCGACTGGGTTTATTTATTTATTTATTTATTTTTTAAATAGCAGCTACATTTGGTAAAGTGTATTGTGAATTTGCATGTATCCGGTCGATTATTGTTGTTCATCTCAGAATATCTTTCTCCCCATTACTTTGACATCGATTGGTTTTGCCACACACAAATGTACTTCTCCCACTTTAGAGAAAAAGCGTGTTTCTGATACATACAGTGTATATCTAGAGTCAATGCGGGAAGGGACATGTCAACAAATTTCTAATCATACAGATTTTGCTATGAAATGCAAGCGTTAATAATTGTGAAAATTGGTACTGAAGAATGACTGTATGGCTTTAAACTCTTCTTTCTACAGAAGGGACAAAACATGTTGTCTTCAAAAAACCCGAAAAACATGTACTTTTGTTTAAAGCATTATATCTGGTACAGCACTAGGTTTACGGTTACTGTTAGGCTAATCCCTAATAACCTTTTTCTAATGTAAGTTTTCATTTTATTTCTTATTTAAGTTTTCAGCCACGCCAGGCTTTGTTAAAAAAAAGAGTGAGTTCCAGCAGTTTTCGACTCATTTTCTGACAAACTCAACCAAAACAACAGCAAAAAACAACTCCGCAATTGCAAAGATAATGACCAATTTTCATTTATTTAAATGTATTGTGTAATATACAAGAGCTGTAGAAAACTCGCTGTCCAAGTTTATTTTATTTAGCAGTTCGTTGGCTCCCTCTATGTGCGTCCTTGGGCAGGATTCGAGGGGGTGTGTCTGAGAATAATAATGTTAAAAAATACTCCTACCACAGTTCACATAGATGGGAGGATCGAAGTATAAATATCTTCTACTTGTCAGACTCACACAACTAAGAGACACCAGCATCAAAACACTGTAAAAACGGGAGCTTGTAATAACACGATGGCTTGCTATGACGGCTGTCAGTGCAGCAATGACAGGAAGCAAAGCAGTATCCTCTACAGCATTTTAAAGAACGACAACCACGCGCAGCTACGCAGACATCAGGGGACCATCCAGCGAGGTTGTCCCTGTGGGTCAAAAAAGAAAGTAGCCCTGAGATTCCCGCAGGTGACCTGCAAAACTGCCTCTGCTGTTTTAGGAAAGACGCTGAAGTTTATGAAGAACTTGCCTTGTTTTCAGGAACTACCAGTGCATGATCAGCTGGCTTTGGTCAGGAGTTGCTGGGCACCGCTTTTAATGCTTGGTCTGGCACAGGACAGAGTTGACTTTGAGACCACGGAGGCCCCAGAGCCCAGTATGTTACAGAGGATTTTAACTAGCGGGCAGGAGAAGCCAGGAGACACGCACCGGCAAAATGAGCAACAGCTTTCAACGACAGAGATCCAGGACATTAAAGCCTTTCTAGAAAAGTGTTGGGCGCTGGATATAAGTACCAAGGAATATGCTTACCTGAAAGGGGCCGTTCTTTTTAATCCAGGTAGGTATTTAAGAACATGGATGGCACATCGCACCTGGTAAATGCGCCAGTGTGAAGTGCTTTCTTGAAGTTGCAAACAATTTTTGGTTTTTTTTTTTTTTAACGAAACAGTTAATTGCAATTGGTCTTTTGCACCTTCAGTACATTTGTTTACGGTACTGGTGTGAAAAAAAAAAAAAAAAAAAAACACGTAAAACTTGTAGTCACCGCTTACTGTTTAATTGTTATTATAGTTATAATTAGTATCACAACAACAATAATAATAATAATAATAATAATAATAATAATAATAATAATAATAATAATAATTTCCAGTTGTTTATCCAGTATTCTATAAATGCAACACTTCAGGATAACTGATTTGATCAAATTGCAATTACCAAAATAGAATAAACTGAATCAACTAAACCATTGTTCAGTAATGATAGTAAGGATACTCATCATGCTACAATCACACTTTCTGTAAATACACCAGTTTCATATTTTTAATACATAATGAAGGGAAGTGGAACATTTCAGAATACGATCTCTTGAGGATTCAAATGTAATCTTGTAATAAAAATACCTATTTATTTATTTATTTATTTATTTATTTATTTATTTATTTATTATCATAGATCTTTATCATTAATTAAACTATAGATAATAATGAAAAAGCTACTTTAACTTACACAAACATACAGTGCAACATAAAATCATTTTAGCAATGTCTGTATTTCTATTGAACCATGTTGAGCAAATTGGACTTACATTAATGGTGCTAATCTTGTTTCTGCAGATCTACCAGGGCTGCACTGTCTACATTATATACACTGTCTACAAAGTGAAGCTCAGCAAGCACTAAACAAATATGTAAAGACTATTCACAGAGAAGACCTTACAAGATTTGCCAAACTGATGTTTGCACTTTCCATGCTGAGACCCATTAATGCGAATGTCATTGCAGAACTGTTCTTTAGACCCATCATTGGTGCAGTCAACATGGATGACCTATTGCTGGAAGTGTTCTATGCCAAATAACAGCATTATTACTGAACAGTAACAAAGTACACTTATAACAACTGCAACCTATCTTAAAAAGTACACAGTAATGTTTTGATGAAGGAATACAGAAAAACAGTTTGTGTTCAAAGACAGCACAGTTTGTGCTACAACACAATCAATGCTGTCCTTAACCAAGAATTTATAACAAACGGTGTGTATCTCTTAATCCAAATATTTCTGGGACAGATCTATTAAGAACTTTAAGTTCAATTTGCACAAGGTTTTTTTGTGAAAAAAAAAGTTACAGACCTGTGACAAAAGTAGCAATTTGAAGTAAAATAATTCTGTGTCCATTTTCATAGGTTTTTACATTGAAATGGGGGTATATTCACTTCAAATAACTGTACATTGCTTAACGTATTTGTTTTTAAACATACATTATTTTTGTATAAGTTACATAATAATAAAGAAAACTATTCTTGATTTTTAGTCATTTGCTGTGTATTTGTAAAACACAAATCTCTAAATATTTGGTCGAAATGGAAAAAACAAATTGATCATTTTAGAAATCATGCAGCTGTCACTTACTATGTAGTCAAGCAGCTGTCATGCCTACATTTAGTCCCTGGCAATACTCCCTCCTTGAAGGTAAAGATTGAATCAATCAGATTGAATGGCTGCATCTAGTGGCCATTTTTTATTATTGCTATTAAGATTTGTTGTTTTTGAAATGTTCATATCCACAAGTTTCTTTTATTAATGCTTGTGGCCATAAATCTGGGTTACTGTTAGTGCAGAACCATATGGTTCCTTTCTCTGGAATCCTGTGTGTAAGTTATATAAGTAACCAACATCACATTCTGAAATACAGAGGTTTTGTATAACAGCTCCAGTAGAACACCAAAGGGTTCTAAAACAATCCCCACTATGGCTACCCCAATCATTATTTTGCAACATTTATGTTTGCATAAGCAAATTCCACTAAGTTTTAACTTAACAGCTACTTACTGTGTTAACTCCTTTCTGCTCATTATAAACCCTCTTAGCCAATGAAAGCCTGCAATTCACAAACATTTCACATCTTAGTGTCAGCTGACACTGCAATTCTATGCTCATCACCCAAAGTGTGAATCCAATTTTTCTCACCCTCTACCTCACCTAACCACACCCCTTGCAATGCAGAATCAGGGCCCACGATAGCCCTTGCGCTGTACTATTGCTGAGTTTGATACCAAAAAATGTCTCAGCTGTGTATTTTTAGCAATGTTACTTCCGTATTCCTGAGGAAGCCGCAGGGTTTGATTTAATCCAGGCGACAGTAAACTGTATTTACCCTATTTTGAATCAAGTGCCAGGGTCTATTTTCTGAAAGGATTGACATAATTGTAGCAGTAAATAAAATAACATGAACAGTTACATCACTGTTATGAGTAGTTTTTTGACATACAACTGAAATTATGGTAACGCTTTATTTGAATTGGATGTCGTGTAACACCTTCATCAGACTACATATCATTGTATAACTATATGCATAATTCTTTATCATCACTTTGAAACCTGCCATAATGTGCATATAAGTATTCATAACATGTTGTCATAACATTTGTTAGAAACCAAAAGCACAGTACTGTAATTGAACATGTTTGTGACTCATTGGTCTTAGCACTATTACACTCATTTTTCAGATATTGATTATTAAATAATGACATTATTTTTTGCAGCGTTATAATAACAAAAGGTTAGATTTTATGGCTTCAATGTTTTCTGACACATATCGCAGACACTGATTCATAGAGAAGGCATTGCAGTTCCTTTTCCAAGTCTGTTCTTTAAACCCTACTCCATTTAACCTGATTTGCTGCAACATCTTAAAAGAGTACAACATTCAATGTGACCCAACAAGGGATGTCGTTCTGTGTTCATTGTTACATGTTGATACATTGAAATGGAGGTCTATTCACTTCAAAGAACTCTGCATTAGCTAATTTGGTTTTAAAATACATTATTTTTGTAGAACGTAAATAATAATAAAGAAAACTATTCTTGATCATTAGTCATTTGTGTTTTTAATGTTTTGCTCTCTTTTTTGTTGCTGGTTACACACTGTTGCAAACTATAATTTTAACAACATATTTTGACAAGACCTCTTGTCACTGGCACTGAGAAGCCTTGATTGTCACTTCTTCGGTGTCGTTAATTATTTTACCATTTTCTTCTAGTTCTTCAAGGTATTACATGTTGATTTAAAAAGATTCATCCCAGGGCTTATAGGATGAGTTATAAAGAACTTAATCTATTTAGCCTATAACAAGGAAGAATTAGGGGGGACATTATTGAAGTCTTAAATCTTAAAAGAAGTTGACATAGTTAACCCTAACCAGTACTTTAAGCGCAGTACAGAAACCAGGACCAGAGGACATCACCATGGCAACCTACAGTAGATTGTATTATATATATAATATGCCAGGCACATCCCTTAAAAACATGCCTACGCTGGCCACTTACAGTAGTAGGTCTAACACTTTACATAAAGCTTGCCTATTATTTTACATTCGGTATATAATCATACAATGAAAACATTAGTGATGATCCAAGTTTTTACTGACATCAAGACAAGAACAATCCTTCAGAAGAGTTCAAGAAAGAGCATCATCCATTCAGTTTTGTGCTGAAAAAAAGTTACCAGTTACCGCAAAGACATCCAATGGCCAAGCAAACTACTCATCCTCACCTCTACTTTATAGCTAGAGGCATTTTGATCTGTGAGGTCAAAACCTCCCATGTAGTTATTTTCAGTCAAGTAGACTGGCTAAGACCTCCATCAATGTAATGAGATATACACCTTTGCATTTATGATGGAGTGACTAATGGGATGGATAAACTGGGTGTGCTTATGCTTATTCTGTACATTCCATTTTTTTACAGACAGGCCTTGTTAAAGTACCCAGGGTTGTGATTTAAAACTCCATTCATTGTTTAGTGTACTTGTGTGGCTACCATAACAGGACCAGGATGACATTACACAAGTTTGCTGGTAAATTGTTGTTAAACAAAACTAACAACTTGTTCTAGTTATGTACCATGTTATATTTAAACACAACCCCCCTCCTCCACTTCTGCAATGCAGCAGAGAAGGTCACAGGCTACTCTGAAAGAAGAACACATGGTGCTGGAATGCTCAATTTGCATTGACAATTTACGCAGCGTATACTGGGAATCAAATATCAGTACTGATCATTTTAAAATGTAAATGCTTATTGATTTAAGAGCACTAATCAAAAGGTATTCAATGTCAGGTCAGTGAACTGCTTTGCAAACTGTGGATCTTTCTTAAACTGCTACTGTAATAACCTTCATGATATTCATTATTAATATTAATGATGGGGCACACATGACTTCCTTATGTGTTCATTTTATACTGTACCTCCAACTGTAAGAAACAACACAAAGCATGCCTGATTACAGTATAAATCACCTTGAAGTTTATGTAACTGAAGCGGGTTAATTTATGGTAGAATATAAGAATATATTAATTAAGTTAAGGAACTACCAGTCTGTAGGGACAATCAACGGATAAATAAGGATATTTTAAGGGATAATGAATCATTAAAAAAAGATGTCGAAATTATGTAAATGTTGTTCGGTATGTATTAAAAAAAGGAGCAAAAAGATAAATCAAAGCTTTTCCTGAAGAGGGCAGCATTTACTTATAAAAAAGAACTAGATAACAAATGCATGCTGACTAGTACAGTACACTTCTTTGAAATAAGGAAACAACTACATATAGATTCCTTTAGCTTTAGGGATATATGTTAGTTTACTTTAAAAACTATCAACCTCAGTAGAGCTGACTTGTGTAACAGACTGTGCGCTTGATGGAAGGTGTGAAGGTAATTACGTGAATGATGGTGCAAATGGCAACCCAAGGCAATTAACATTTTCATCCAATCTCAGAGTTACACAGTTGAGCTGACAGAGGCCAGCTGGACTCTTTAGGCCCAAGCAGCCTTAGGCTGGGGAGAATGTGGATGGTAGGTGTCTTGGTGAGTGTACAAAGAAGCACAGCAATGTAGAAGTGATTACTCTGGAGTCCCCTTGACTGCCACAGTGAGGCCCTCATGAACTTTCAATGCCAAAAGCTGTAAACACAGTACAGTAGGTACTCCACATCCTGCCTGCCATTCTTGAATGTAATACTCTCCCAGGGATGCAGGACAAAATCCTTAAGCCTTTTGTAAAAACAAACAACCTGTTAAAGAACAGGTTGGAACATTAAAGGATTGTATGAGGATTGTAATTTTGATTGTAGTTTTTTCTTCTCATGTCTATGAGGTATTAAAATCTCTGCACCAAGAAGAGATAATATAAATAAATAAATAAATAAATAAATAAATACTGTGTAATGTAATTTCTGCAGCAAGGGAGGAAATCTGCAACAATAAAAGGAACTGTACCAAAAGACTAGAAACTTGTGACAATATTTTAAAAGGTAAATAAGACAGACCCAGGTAACTACAGACCCATTATAGTAATGAATATAATACATGTCTCAAGTATAATGGGTACGATGCAGCCTAAGTTACATGCCTTGTACAGTGTGCACAGCTCTTGTATACCAGTACTTGTATACCAGTACTCAAATACTACAGTATGAAGTGAGTATACAGTACTACTTTTCATATGTAATGTGCAACCTGCAATGTGCTATCTTAAAGCTGTTCTTAATGTCATAAATACTACAGGGGTGCTGCGCTCAACTGGTTCAGCTTCCATATTTCAGCTTCCGCATTTCAGCTACCTTCGGGGCTAGAGCAGCTTTTTTTATGGAATTTGATGCCTGTAGGAATTAGAGTCTCCTCTAACCTCTTAATTTAGGAAGCAACTCAAAACCTAGCTATTTAAAAGAGCATTTGAATAAGCTAAGAGAGAACTATAGCTGACTTATGACTGAACAATCATGTGTAACAATGAGATGTTTTTTATTTTTATGTTTTCTGTTATGATGTTTTGTTTTTAATTGTATTATTAGAGTTTGTATTATTAGATGTTTTCTACAGCTCTCCGATGCCTGGTGGTGATGGGGCTCTTAAAAAAATTCCTAAATAAAATAAAATAAATAAATAAACCTGTACACAACATACAGACATTTGATTAGAATTTGTCAAAATGTAAAAAATGTACTGTAATTTAACATCTATAACTTGTAAAATGCTAATATATGTACCTTTTTTTTTTTTTAGTATAGTACAGCCAAATTAGATAATGACACTGTTTATGGTATAATGTGGAACATGCTGTTCCTTGATAAAAAAAAAAAAAAAAAATAATAATAAAAAAAACTATAAGAATGTTAATTTTTGAAGATAATACCAAGTTGGTTGGTTAATCAAATGAAAAGTACAGACAAACAGAATGTGGGGTTACATAGGCAAACGTGTGAGATACAAGTCGAATACAAGTCGGAAAGCTATAGGAAAGCTACGCTAAGCTTTTAGTCATTTCCAGGCATTATCCACTAAACTTATATTATATTACAGGCTAAAATGAATGAAATAATTGCTAATTAAGACAAGGAAGGGTGGATATGTGCTGAATGGGAAATTATTACACAAGGCAGTGTGTCAGTTGTTGCATTTACATAAAAACCCATCAGCAGCAAGGGGTGCAAAATCACAGTACCCAAATGTGTTTAACGTAATGTGATTAAACAGCGCTCAGGTACGTTTATCTTTATGCCAAGCTAGTCTCTGTCTGGCAAGGGAATCAGGAGAAATCCAGAAATAAGAAACAACAATGTTTTTTTTGTTGTTGTTGTAACTTTTCACACTATAATCTCCACATTTGTTGAATATAATTGTAGAATTATCCTTGGCACCCCTTTGCCAATGTCAGCTGGTACTGTCTTGGAATTCGAAATGAAACGGCTCACTGAAGAAAAGAACCGGTGACAGCTTTAATGTCTGCAATGGCATGTAGCATGGCGCTGTGATGCTGCAGCACGAGGGTGGTATACAGATAATGGACCAGGCTGCAGAAATGCAGCAGTGGTCTGTGAAACGAAACTAAAACGACATGGACTATTAAATTCAGTGGGCAGTAATGAACTGCAAAACCCCACAAGAGCGCTGCACTGATTAATGTGGTGCAGAGGGAAAATGGAACGGAACAATGGGCAGGCCGAAAATAAGCAAGAAAGCAAGCACTTCAAAATTGCCATCAAACAACAGCAGTTACAGCAGTGACCTGAATGGTCCTTATGAAGCTGTGGGGTTGCACTTGAATATGACATTAAAAAACATTTGAAGACAATCATCTGCAAAGATGATTGACCCAGAACAGGAGCAGTAGTGCTTAAGTGGTGGCTACATTTCTCTGAAACAATGCCCTGCAAAACCCCTCTTGGATTTGGATTTTTGGAAAGCAGCTGAATAATGGATTAGCAGCCTGGGAACTTGAGAGCCTGAAACATGCAAAAAAAAATTCTTACAAAGGGTAGCAGTAGAAAAATCTTGGGAGTGCAGAAGATATAAAAGGAATGTTTAAACTGACTGAAGCTGAGGGTGCAGAGAAATTGCAGTATGAAAAAGGGTCCAATTAATCATACGTTCTCTGTTATACGTAACAAGGTTGAAATTGACTTTTTTACCTTGGAGAACAGATACGAAAGGAATCCCATTAAACAGTTTAAGAAATTCAAGTAGGGAAACCAATGGGAATTATATTAGTAGGTTGTATTTACAGTAATTGTACCCCCTTAAATGGCTGTAATCTGCAATGATAACACTTGATTTCTGCAAACAACGTCAAGTGTCTGCTGAAGATGGCTTTCAAATGCCTTCTGTTACACCCGCATCTAGGGCAAAGCATTGTTTATTATACACAGGTTTTGATGAAGAAAACTGCTGCCTTATATGCAATTGAGAAGTTACCAGCTTTAAAAGGTTGTAAGGCAGCGGGTTGTGTGAGACAGCAGGGAGGGGGTTAAAACCTCCCTGAAGAGAAAAATGGCACCTTTTGTTTATTTAATTGTTTTGTGCTTCTGTTAATTAGTTTTGTTAATTGTTTTATTGTTTAATTTAATTGTTTTATTATTAATTATCCCCTGCACCTGGTAGCTATTGTTGAATTGGGACCAGGTGCAGGGTATTTAAGAGGAGCAGTCAGCATGCTTAGGGCTGTTGAGTAGAAGGAAGCAGAAGAGAGGTGCTCTGCTTCTGAGCAGTCATACAAAAAGTAAGTGCTGTGTAAACCTGTGTGGTTTTTGTTTGTGTGCCAGGTAAATGGCTTAGCCATCCTGCAAGTTAGTCAGGGGATAACCTGTGTAGTAAGTACTCCAAAACGGAGTTAGGTTTTTGTTTTGTGTTTGTTTGTTTTTGTGTTTATTAAAAAAAAAGTAGCGCAACCACGCTTGAAAATCCATTTCTGTTGTTGTGGGTCGTAATTTTAAAGGGGCACGAACCCGTGAGTGCTAAATTCTTTTACAAGGTATAGAGCTGTAGGTGAGAACAAGAGTTTCAGTATTTACTAGATAGTGATGCAAAGAGAGCTGACGGGAGAAAATGAGATCATCAAATTAAAGCACAGTGCACGGGTACTGATCTGCCTGAGGGACAAGATGTTTGAACTTGATGATCTGTCAGAAAACAAAAAAATCTAATCCCAGAGCAACAAGAATGTGGATAGAATTGCTAATGAAGCTGAAGGTTGATGCTTCAGAGCTGTAAAACATTACAAGTGGTCTCGCTGTAGCTGCTGTGCTGAAGTCTTGAAAATCACCAGGAGACAGCTATCAACATACCTGGATGTTGAAAATTAGGGCAGCACAGATGTTTTGTTCAAGCCTTGTGTGAGTGAGAGAGACAGCGAGGAGACAGAGGAAAGCTGGATATATTTATTTATCAGCTCCTTATTTGGACACAAAATGCATTCATTTTATTATACTGTATCAACAAATGACTGTTTTAAAATGACTTAACCCACTACAAGTATTTTAAGATTGACAAGAATAGGTTTTTGGTTTAGATTTTTACAATTAACCCCATGACTGCCACCCACTATACAGTATATTTAAATTTCCTTTGAGGTCTAAAAGTTAATTGCTTTCTTTTACACCAAATGTTATATTGATTCAAGCTTAAAGTGTCGTTAACTGTGAAAGTGACTCACCTGTGTGCACTGTTTCATGAAGTTAATCACCATCATTCTCTCCTGTCAGTTCAGGTCAGTTGCTCCCATGTGGGGCTGGGGTTTCCAACGTAATCAAAGCAAGGCTGGTCAGCATGTATTTTATCTACATGATTTACAAACTACATTTTTGATCATTCACTCTTTGCTTTGGCTTCACATCTCTCTTGTTTTGATTGGTAAAGCAATTTGTCAATCAAATTTGATAGACATGACACAATGAAATGGCAGCTAGTTCAACAAATGAAAATGGAATAATGGAAGTTGTCTGGCTGATTGACAAAATGTACTAAGTTATGGCAAAGAAGAATGACTGCAGAAAGTTCTTATGTTTCCCTAAATAATGTGTGACAATATGACCTTTCAACTCTGTCAGCCCCACCTACTCGAGATAGAGCAAGAATGTGGGATATAGCAGAGTTGAACGGTCATATGGTCACATGATTTGAATGGAATGAGGAACGCTGTTCATTCTAGGCACTTAGGATTCTCCAGACAAGCTCGAAGCCAAGTAAAGGTAGATTCAGAGAAACACGAAAACTCAATCTTCGAGCAAGAATCCAGAACCACTCAGAAAGATGGCCACTGCAGAAAAAACAGCTTCATTTTATCAACACATTTCATCACGTTTCCACAAGACTAGTACCACTTGAACATCATACTGTCACCATAAAATAGCACCAACAAAAATAATCTCCTGGCCTTACTTTCAGCAGTGTTATCTGTAGCGCGACCTTCAAAGGAGGCCTTTTACCGGAGTGATGTAGACTGCTGATGTTATCTGTTCACAGCAGGGAACTTGGTTTTTGACATTTATGTTCTGCCTGTGCTGTGGGAATGTTAGCAACATGCTGTAATACACGTCAATCACAACTAAAAACAGCACAGCTAAAATACACAAGATGTACCAGATTACAGAATACCCTGTAGTCTTTTCAATTAACACAGGATATATTTATCAGCAAAATCCAGATTGTTCTGATATTTGTATTCAGAAATCATCTCCACATACTCTATAGGCAAGAGCCATAGTTAAGACACTGCACAATTTGTGTTCTGCTTTATAATGATAATACAGTGCTTGTGGAATGGCATTATGGGGCAAATAAGGGCTATGAGCATACCGCTCTATAACCTGTTCCACCATATAATAGTATAATGAAGAAGCACTGTATTATTATTATTTGTTTATTTAGCAGACGTCTTTATCCAAGGCGACTTACAGAGACTAGGGTGTGTGAACTATGCATCAGCTGCAGAGTCACTTACAATTACGTCTCACCAGAAAGATGGAGCACAAGGAGGTTAAGTGACTTGCTCAGGATCACACAATGAGTCAGTGGCTGAGGTGGGATTTGAACTGGGGACCTTCTGGTTATAAGCCCTTTTCTTTAACCACTGGACCACACATAGCTTTTATATTTACACACCATTGTCAGATATATTAGCTGGTGACCAAAAACACTTAAACTCACTCGGGATGGTCCAACATAGTGCATCATGTTCCCTCCTGCAACAGTGGTAGCGTCCCTGGCTTCCACTTTGCAAAACTGGGTTAGGGATATACTTTGTTTTATGCATCAAGGAGTTGAAGTATGTACGCAAGCTTGCTACAGACACTGTCTTTTCTGTTTCCTTTTCCAGGAAAAACTAATTTAAGATGAGGAATCATTTTTTTGTCTTCCTATCAGGTCAGAAAAAAAGGGAAATAATATTTCTCTTTTATTAGCCTTAAGTATAGAGAAAAGTAAATGGGTAGTAACATTAACAGTTAAGGTTATGTTAATATAGGTTTGGTATTAAATTGGGGCCCCTGAGCCTGTATTCAATTGTGTAGGCTTGTGACAAACCGGGTTGAGCTTGCCACATGCAGGACCCGTCATCACGTGTCTTTTTGTGTAAAGGAACAGCACTCCACAAGAACAGGTTGGTTTTTAAACAGGGCAGGCCTATATGCTTATTTTAAACACAAAACAAAACTTAACTCCTTCCAGGAGTGCTAACTACATGTTTCAGTTCTAAACTATACCGGACAGCTAAGCTGTTTACCGGTCACAAAAACCCAACATTTATTCAAGTATGTGTCAAACACTATAAACACCCTGCCCCCTTTTTTTCTCCATTTATAGGAGGTGGCTGCTCCCAGTTATCACCAATTATTCCATTTGTGAGTAGCCACATTCTCACATGTTTGTGGCTGGGACAGGAATTAACCCCATCCCCGCCAACCACCACCAAAACACATAAATACCAACACTATTTACAGGCAGAGCTCTTGCTCTGCCACAATGCTCTATTCATTTTATACAAGCTCCTTTATCATTAATACAGCCCTTCAGCCCCACAATTTAATAAGCCCAAATTTATGAACACATAAATATGTGCACAAAAAGGGTGACTGTGAAAGTGACAGAAGGAGTGAGGGTGGTGCCAATAAGAGTCACTCCTAGGGGAAGCTCAGAGAGGACAATGCAAGATGGAGCCTGCTGCTCTGTGTGCTTTCAGCCAATAGGGTGTACTCATGTATTCATTTGGATTCTCAAGTGCTGTCTGGTGGTCTGGCTGCCTTAATAAGCATCAATATTAAAGAAAACACCATTTTTATCATTCTCAGGGAGTGGGAGATAATAATTCCTGGTTTTGTATATAGAGAAATCTTCTAAAAAGAGAAAAAATAGGCATACAAGCTTCATTTTCATTTTCTATTTTCTTTGTTTACTGTAAATTAGACATAAGTGTTTATTGACCTGAAACAGGGGTTTATTTGAGCGAATTTACTGCATTCAAGCTGAGATGAAGATACAGACATTGGATTACAGGAGGACAGCCAGAGCAAAACAAAGCCAGAGGTGTTTGGCAGCAAAATCTCACACCAGTGGATACTAATTTGTCCTTTTTCTTGTTTGAATTACAAAAGTATTACAGTATATCTATATATTCTATTAAAGATGTATGAAACTGAATACGAACTCCTGAACTCAACCAGGGATTTAACCCAAGTTCAAACCATGTGGTTTCCAACGTTCATTACTTTTGAGAAAAATATCCTTTCAGTGCAGACGTTGCTCAAACTACACACAATGTGATATTGTATTCAAATCTATATTACAAGCTCTATAAAAAAAAATGCAACCCCCCACATTTTTTCATAAATGAAATGGGGGAAAATTAAAATCGAGGCTATGGTAGATGGTGTGCCAAACTAAAAATGGACTGAAGTCCAAACGACAAATGAAAGCACTCCAGTTAATTTAGTGTGAAGAGGGTACAGATCTTGCTGCAGAAGAAGACTGGAGATGCTAAAGAAATTGGGTATGTGGCAGATGCTGTAAAGGTTTGTATATTGTTAATATATACAATATATTGTATATATAAAAACTATGCATTTTTAATAAGGCGTCTGTTTGCATTTTGATAATATTAAAAACAGCACTGTACCTAGACAAAAGTGACATTCACAACTATTGTCCATAATGTCATTACTCTATAATTGACATTAGGAGAGGACCCTGAACATGAAAGAAACAGTGAAAGTCGAATCTACTTTTTCTATACTGTATTTTTACCCCATCTTCGATACAAAAGTAATACTCCAGGAATATGTTATGATGTTTGTAAAAATGCAACAAAGTTAATTGCGCTGGACATTCATCTTGCTTTTAACTGTGACTCTCATATCTATCATTACTACATAAGAACCTGAATTGACAAAAGATATGATTGACGCTCTAAAATGAGTGCCCATAATGGAGTTCTGTGTAAACAGCCAACTTACCCACAGCAGGCTGTTGTTTCTTGAGATTTCAAGCAAGAGCTGCTTTACTTATGACATGCTAAACAAGTGAAATCATTTGCCACACAGCCTTAGAACAAAACCATTTATTTCTTGATCTGTCTTTAAGTGGAGGGTCAGAAAAGTCCTTGTGTATAGACTTAACTGTTCATGAAAAAGAGCTGTGGGATTGCTCATTATACACTAGGATTGATTTATTTTAATTATGTATTGCAGACTGCACTGTGGTGATTATGTTAAGTAATTATTGTGAATGTGTGTTGTAAAATTGTCAGTACTGGATGATGATCCTGTGACAGTACACTGTAAATGAGATGTAAGTATGAAGGTCTATTAACACCATAGGTGGATGAACCAGAGGGGCAGGGGGGACGGAAATATGCCCCCCCCCCGCCCCCCCAACTCTGAGTCTCTTTAAAGCATGTAAGAGGTATATCTGTATATTAGAAAATGGATTGGAGATTTCCTTTAACATGAAAAATACGTAAACACAGTATTCTTTTATGTATTTGTCCTTTTTCTGCTGATGAAAGAAAATCTCCATTCTGTACACACCCTCTGAATGTTGTATGTCAATCAGCAGCAATACAGTAAGCCCAACAGTAATAGCAACTGGTCACTGGTTTCAGGTTATAGAAATCAAACAACATATGTAGTCTTTTTTTTTTTTTAAAAGAGGTAGATAAAAACAAACCATGTTCACTTTTTTAATGTAGGAGGTATCTGAAGTGCAGACCAGTTTTCCGGTAAAGCCGCCTTTTTTCGGTTCTATTGCTTAAATGAAATATTTCACAGATTCACTTAAATGTACCAAAATACTGACTGCGCCTGTCATTAACTAAAATAAACTTCTTAGCAATGCTAGTCATGTTTAGTGTATCAAGAAGCATCATGAGAAGCTTCTCTCCGCTGCAGCACTGGGTATTGGCAAGGTGAGGCACAATTGCAAGAGGGATTTCGGAGAACACAACATCTGATGATGGGATAGCCTTAAACACATCGATTAAAGTGGTGGCTTTTGTGACACAATGATGAAACAACCCTATTATCTGCGTGAATCAAATCCGGCAGGCTACTCTGCTGGTTTTCTAGATGACTAAAGTCCAAGTCTTTTGCATAAGTGACCTCGATTAGTTGTGGCATAACATTTTCTCCACTGCTCTGCAGCGGATATCCTGCTCCGTTAGTGTGTGAAATCCAGGAGGTTTTCAATTGCCCTTGGAACAGCCAGCAAAACCCAGTTTCAGTTAGCCTGTAGCAATATCCAAAGCTTCAAAATACTACTGTTTAAAGAATGCTTTTGGTGTTTCAAATCGATGAGAATGCAGCTCAATTGTGGCCAAAGCATGTAAATCAAACACAGAAATGTAGTTATAGTGTCTTATTAATTAAGGTAATTAAAAAAGCCATCCAAACGGCGTTTCATGTTCTTATTTCATAACAATAATGATTTGAAATGGCAAAAACATTAAATAACCAGCATTCTTTTTTTAATGGCAATTTTATATAAATGTATAAGTAGAAATCACAGCCAATAGGATTGTTTCAAGTAAAAAATCCAGTAAACTTTGTAGAGTGACCGGTGCATTTACAATATTTCACCGTCAATAAAGTTGGAATACAAAAGCGAGCCTTGACATACATTTGGTCGCATTGAGCTGCATTTTTTGAAGATTTTGCTGTGATTTAGGCAGGACTTTAATTATTTTCAATATTAACTCACGAATAGCACTGAGGAAGCGTCGCCCCCAATCGTAAAAAGCTTCCGCCGCCTATGAATAACTTTTTAATTTTTACATTGCTCAATTTCTTTATACATTTTTTTTTTTTAACTTGACATAAAACATGTTAAACTGGATTGTTATGTATGGCAGTATTATACAACAGACTGTAATGAATCTCCTCCTATCGGCTGATGAGTAAATAATACTGACATCAGCATAAGACCTGTACTTGCCTCTCGACTTCAGAGCTTGCTCTTTAGTTGAATGGTAAGACGTGGTTTGCAGTTTGTGTCCAGTCCTTGGCTTTCCATTCAATTCAATGGGCTGAGATGCCAATTCATTACAGTGGCACCCTATGGGAAGGAATTCTGACCCGTGGTTGAAATGGGTCCGTGAAATGGGTCCGTGTTCTTTGCCTTATTATAAGCTATAGCATACATGCTGGCTTGCGAGACATGTGATTCTGTAAAGGTCTTTTGGACCATCCTAGGTTCCAAAGGTTGAACAGGGACTCCAGCTGCTCATCCACTGAAGGCCCCACCATGTGGCCTGCAGGTTGAGCCACAAGCTGGGGAGGAAAATCTGTCAGACTGTATACATCACAGCATTATAGTGCACTGTGGATAAAGTGTAAGAGGAAGCTGTATAAATATGTATGAAGATTTCTGTAAGCTGAAGCTCAATAATCAGGCATTGAGCAAAGGAAGTGGAGCATGACAAAAGCAGTGTAAATTTGCCAAGCTGGAAATTCTTTAACTGCAAACAGTGGAAACTGGAAACAACAGGCTAAAGCTCCGATTGAGCAATTACTTCAAGGCTTAATGATACAGTGGAATTCACTGTTCCACTTACTTCCAAGTTAGTACAACCTATGATTTACTGGTTCAGTACAAAACCTGCATCTGCTGAGCAATACCCTGTATCATATAGGCTGAACATTTTTAAACCTTGGCACTGCTAAAACTTCACTCCACAGAATGCAACAGACACAAGGTCCTGTCTATATCACTTAGAAATAAAAAGAAGATCATCAGCACTGTCTTACCCGATGAGATCTTCTTTTAAATAACACATACATCCATCAAAACAAAGTCTACATTGTGTTGAAATCCACATTGTTTTTAACACTCGGAAACCACAACCTAGCAACTTCCGGTTCCGTCTCTGATTCAACTGGCTCTGATGACAAAGCTTTTAAATGTTCAACCATGTTATTATTATTATTTATTTCTTAGCAGATGCCCTTATCCAGGGCGACTTACAATTGTTACAAGATATCACATTATTTTTACATACAATTACCCATTTATACAGTTTGGAGTAGTGGTTAGGGCTCTGGACTCTTGACCAGAGGGTTGTGGGTTCAATCCCAGGTGGGGGACACTGCTGTTGTACCCTTGAGCAAGGTACTTTACCTAGATTGCTACAGTAAAAACCCAACTGTATAAATGGGTAATTGAATGTAAAAATAATGTGATCTCTTGTAGCAATTGTAAGTCGTCCTGGAAAAGGGCATCTGCTGAGAAATAAATAAATAAAGAATTTTATTTTATTTTTATTGGAGCAATCTAGGTAAAGTACCTTGCTCAAGGGTACAGCAGCAGTGTCCCCCACCTGGGATTGAACCCACAACAATCTGGTCAAGACTCCAGAGCCCTAACCACTACTCCACATGTTCTGTATTGACCAGACTTGAACACTGATGTGAATAATAAACAAGTCGCTTTATTTCACCTAATACTAAACTTTGTCAGGCGCGCTGCCTAATTTACTGTGCTCTCTACGTACATGCATTTGTATTGTCCCCTGACAATCTCTCCCATTCCCATAATCCCATGTTCTCTTAAAGGCAAACTGAACAATACATTCCATCAGTCTTAAAGGCAACTATGGCTAGAATTAACAAACATAATACAGCATAAATCAGGGGTGCAAATTGTTTTGAAAATTGGTGCTAAACTGTTTTGAAAGTGCTAAATTATCAAAGCCCACCCAAATCAAGCCCCCTCCCCTGCTCTTCAATAAGTTGTTAGTCTTATAGAGTGTGCTGAGAAGACATGTTTGCAACAGTTTCTGCAGTTAAACTTCCCACACGACACAAACCTGTGTATGTGGATGAGAGTGGATGAGTCATGTAGTCAAGCCAGTGAGAAACTATCATCATCTATGGTTGCTGAGGAATAAAATAATACATTTTAATAATAATAATAAACATGTCTACTGGGGCCAGAATTTAATGTACCCTGGCGCTTGAATCTAGCACCATAGCGCCAGATTTGCACCCCTGATAAATACTGTAACTATAAGGCTGGTTGAGTGTAACTTCAAAAAAACATCCTCCCTCTCTAGTATGAAGAGCCCTCAACAAGGGCATGTATCCACTCAGGATTTAGTTATTTTCTTGTACACTCAAGCAGGCCAAACGTTATTGCTTAGGTAATCTAAAATAAATACATTTTGGAAAGCATATGGATCTGAATATCGTACAACAGAGCTATTCATAAAACAGCAAATTGACCATGTCATTGCCACATGACAGTCAATTGACCTCCATATTGAACTCTCTTTCTTGAGCAGCAATTCAGCTTGATGTACAGCATTTCATACCTCAGTCCCCTCAGCTCAGGGAGATCCACAAACATAGGGATGTGATTATCAAAGCTCTCTGCCTGTGGCAGTTTAGAGGCATGAGTATTATTATCCTAAAGATGGTATTTGTGAAGCTTCAGATGTTTTTTAAAGGGGGGAGGGGCAACCATCTTTTATTGTCAAAATGGCATTGCAATAAATCTTACAAATGTTAACTCAGTAACATAATTTAAATACATATTATCCATATATTCAAATTCTGCCAACATAATAAATCATATCGTCTTCTTACAATGCAGATGATAAATCAGCTTTGTTATTCACCTTATCATTAAAATGGTTTGGTTCATTGCCATGTTGACCCTTTAGGCAGAAATCAAAGTGGAGGGGTTCCCTTTCAATTCGAAGATGACCACCAACAACATTATGTATGGGATATGCCTGCCCATTGGGTAGGTATTACTGAGCTCTTTATATCAGAGCTGCCAATAGGCCCCTTCCTGGGATGACACACTCAGTCCCACCCACCGAGGATTTAAAACCATTCTCTTTTTCCTTCTCAAGACGTTAAGGTAAGAACCTCTGTGTTTAACTGACCTTCCTGAGTTGACTGCAGTTCCCCTGCATTTGTGCTGAAAGCTGGCTTGCCACTTTCCCCGGAATCAGTGACTCCAAACTGAAGTTTCTTTTTCTGTCTCCTCCCTTCTGGCATCCTGCTTGCTTGCGTTGCAGGCTGCCTTTTTTGTTTACTGTCTGTCGTATATGAGCAACTGCCTGTGCAGCATTATAAGAGTGTGTGTGTGTGTTTTCTCTCTAAAAACTACACTCTTGGGAGAATACAGTTCCTCCACAGGGCTAGGCCGTGCCACATCTCCGCTGTCGAGTGATTCCACCAGCTGCCATCTAGGCCTTGTTTGTTTGACTGCCGCTGTGCGTCCCCCGTCTGTATATTAGACTGCACAACCCTGTTTGTCTGGGTCGTGCCGTGGATTAACTGCAGCGCGGTTGTTTTAACCAGCCAACCAGCCATGTATTCCTCCACCGGGCTCTGTATTACATACACCCTGCTGTTGAGTAGGCCTCGTCTGCTGCATAGGCCCACCAACCTCGGTGAGTTGGGCCTTTTTCATAACAAACAATAGTGTGTTCTCCCCCAACTGTTTTTTCTCTGTATTTGCTGTTTTTCTTGTCAGCTCGCCCGCCACGGCTTCGGCCCTTATGTCTCCCTGGTGCATGCTACACGCTGACCAGATGTGTGACCACGCGGTTAGGGTAGGCACCGTTGCATAGCTGCCCCCCGGTGCTTCGGTACCTCAGTGCACACATAGCCCTCGGTACTTCGGTACCTCGGTGCACACAGTGCTCACTGCACGTGGCACACGGTGCCCAGCACTAGTGCACGGATGCACGGTGCAGCACGGTACATGGTGCACATAGTGCTCACGGTACTTGGTGCACACGGTACTCAGTATGCACGGTGCACGTAGTGCACATGATACACGGTGCAATCAGTGCCTGATACGCACGGTGCTCAGTACAACCAGTGCACGTGGTGCGCATGGTGCTCAGTGCATAGCACCTCGGTGCTTCAGTGAATAGTACAAGTGGTGAATGTGGCACACGGTGTCCCCTGGTGCTTAGTGCACATAGTTCTTGGTGCACCCGGTGCCCTTGGTGCTTAGTGCACTCGACATGCATGACACGCGGTGCTTAGCGGCCCAGTGCTTGGTATAAACAGTGCTTAGTGCACCCTCTGCATCATGCCCCAGTGCTTCTGTGCCCATAGTGCTCGGTGCAACCGGTGTTGCAGCATTTGGCAAGACTAGGCCTCACCATCAACAATGCAAAGAGTCGGCTTTTACCGGTGCAGTGCACAACATACTTGGGACTCCGGCTGGACTCCAGTACGATGCGTGCATACCTGTCGGACGACAGAGTAGCAGCTATTTAAGATGGTCTCTCCCTGTTTCAACAGGGATCAAAGATCCCCTTTGTACGGTTCCAAAAACTGTTGGGTCTGATGGTTGCAGCCATATCAGCCATAGAGCTGGGTCTACTATGCATGCGTCCACTCCAAGTGTGGCTCAATGCGTTCCATTTACACCCAAAGCATGACAGACACCATTGCCTGACAGTGTCTTGCACATGCTCAGCGGCCATGAGATGGTGGAGGATATCCTCCCACCTCCCTGAGGGAGTGCAGATGGGAGTGGTGTTAACTCACCAAGTAGCGACGACAGATGCCTCCAACTTAGGTTGGGTCACAGTCTGGGAAGGCAGAGGAGTCCACGGCACTTGGTCGGGCCGCTGGACATCCCGCCACATAAATATGCTGGAGCTGCAGGCTGTGTCCCTTGCCCTCCAGCACTTTCTCCCAGTGTTGCACGGCAAACATGTGTTGGTCACAACAGACAACACATCAGTGGTGGCATAGGTCAACCACCAGGGTGGCCTTTGGTCCCCGGGGTTGCACCGCATCACCTTCAGGTTTCTAATATGGGCACAACGGAACCTGCTGTCCCTACGGGCGACACATCTTCCTGGAGTGGTGAACGGAGCAGCGGACCTCCTTTCCAGGAAGGGCGCGCATCCGTCAGAGTGGCTACTCCACCCGCAGGTGGTGGAGCGCACTTGGGAACAGTTCGGACGGGCGCAGGTCGATCTCTTTACCTCGGCGGAGACAACACATTGCCCCCTGTGGTATTCCCTCCACCGCTTCGGCAGTCCACCAGGCGTCGACACCTTAGCCCAAGAATGGCCCAGAATGCTCCTCTACGCGTTTGTGCCAATACTGTTGCTCCAGGCCTTCTTGGAGAAGGTCCGGTTAGAGAAAGCGACAGTTCTCCTAGTGGCCCCTCAGTGGCCCAGGAGAACATGGTTCTCGACTCTCTGCCAGCTCTTACGAGGCCAGCTCTGGGAGATCCAGCTTTGTCTTAGATATGGGTCTATCCCCTGAAATGCTCATAAAGGCCCAGTTTGAGCCTATTCACTCCACAGAGTTGAAACATCTGTCTATGAAGACAGCCTTCCTCTTGGCTATCACCTCCACTAAGCGAGTCAGTGAGCTACAGGCACTGTTGGTGCACAGCTTCTTTGTGCGTATTTGGGACGATGGTAGCAGGATGTCACTGCGTACAAGCCCTGCTTTCCTCCCCAAGGTCATGACAGTCTCCCACATGAATCAGTCTGTGGAATTGGAGTCCTTGCATCCACCTCCATTTGCTACTGGAAGAGGATATGAGATTGAATTCCCTCTGCCCAGTGCGGACATTGAGATATTACATAGATAGGACAAGAGATCTGCGTCATATTAACCAGCTCTTTGTCTGTTATGGTGTACGGACCCTAAGACAGCCCCTCTCAAAGCAGCGACTGTCACAGTGGATTGCTGACACGGTCGTTGATGCTTATGACACTGCGGGCTTACCTCCACCTGGGAGAGTAGCCGCACACTCTACTGGAGGGTTGGCTACATCTTGGGCCCTCTTAAGAGGGGCCTCGCTGTCTGATATTTGTACGGCGGCTAGCTGGTCTACGCCGCATACCTTTCCAGGTTCTATCATTCCATTCCTTCAACAGGCACAAGGGTCCAAGAGGTTGCACGTTTGCACTGGTAACCTTTGGTTATATACCCTCGGTTAGGCAATTATGAAGTGTCCCTCATATGCTGCCGTTCCTTCTCCCTCGCGACGGCTCTGGTTTACATTATCCCATACATAATGTTGTTGGTGTTCTTCTTTGAATTGAAAGGGAATGTTAGGTTACTTACCGTAACCCTCGTTCCCAGAAAGAGAAGACGACCACGTTGTTGTAAGTGTTGCATAATTCACACACCCTAGTCTCTGTAAGTCATCTTGGATAAATGTGTCTAAATAAACAAATAATAATAATAATAATAATAATAATAATAATAATAATAATAATAATAATAATAATAATAATAATAATAGTGAAACATCTAACTGCTGTGCTTTGGAAGAAGTACTTTCATAATTCATAGGATGAGGCTGGGTGGAAACACGGTACCACAAAAGGCCAATGCTTTTTTCCTCCCTTGTCAAACAAATTTTTGCTCAGGACAACAACGTGTCAATTAATTGTCTCGCTGCTAATAAAAGCCCAGCTGTCACAATGTAATAAAGTGAGCTTTCAAACCTGTAAACAGTTTTTCTTTAATGAAACAAAATCATGTTTTAACCTGATGGAAATGATGATAAATACACCCACCTCGCATAATGAGTAAAGGTTTAAGGCAGAGTTAAAAAGCAAATGGAACACTTTGACACCAGCCATCATCGATCTACATAAAAACAAGCACACACAGGAGCAGCCTCTAAAGAGAAGCAGCAAGTGATCCCTACTCATTCTACTGTGCAAAATAGAAGGACTAGGCTCCTAAAGTCTGCGTCCACTGGAACACATTATCTGCAGTTCCACAACATGAATAGTGTTGTCTCATTTTGGCCAATTACAACGTGACTTTATAGTACTCAGAGAAAAAAAATCTCTCAGTTGCCCAATTTATATGTTAATGCACAACCGCACATAATGAAATGATGCGATGACTACCATCAATTATTTCTCTAGTTAATGTTGTCTGCCTATATCAGCAAGCACTGAAACAACAGGATGCAGCATAGGTTACTTTGGAAGGGAAAGTCATTGAGTTCAGTCCTATTCTAGAGCTAACAAAGCCTGGCTACATGTCATGAATATAATGAATACTTTGGGACCTATATGAAGAGCAGGATACCTGCCTTTTCTGAAGAGGAACCCTTGTTGCCAACAGTAAAAGCCTACTTCAAACCTTAGTGGGTTACTGCTGATGCAATGCTGCGGAGTATCAGGGGGAAAAGATACATCACTCCCGAGAGATAGACTGCTGCTTCACATGTAGAGATATTTACATAAAATTTGACAGTGTGGCTGGAATATATAACAGTGTCCCAATTTTCATAGAGAAAGGTAAAATAAATAGAAGCAGTGACATATATTACTTGTTAGCAGTGAGATGCTGTGCTAAGCTGTGGCCTGCTTACATTATTAATAAGTACTGCTGATTAAAGACAACTGTCGAGGAGGACCTCTGTGCCCGCAAATCGTTATGACTATTAGATGGCTTGTAAACCCATTCTCCCAGGCTGGGATGACAGAGGCCCCTGATATTTAGGTAAAGGGCACAGTACACAGCAGTGTTATTGTATTATTCTCAAGCTTGTCAGCCTTTCAGCAGAGGTTAAAACTCCCAGTATAGCATACAATAATAATAATAATAATAATAATAATAATAATAATAATAATAATAATAATAATACATCTTATTTATAGAGCGCTTTTCTCAGACCCTAAGCACTGTACAAGAACAACAATACAAACATACAATATACAAAGGTACATATAAAATATCAGTTCAATAAAACAAATCAGAAGTTAAAATAAATCAGCAAAAGCTATCTTAAAAAAGTGTGTCTTTAAGCGAGATTTAAAAATATCCAGAATCTCAAATAGATCTGGGCAGCATGCTCCATAGTTGCGGGCCTATCCTAGGTAGAATAAGACATCCGGCATCCATGGATCTTAAATTGCACACTGGAATGTACTCTTGCAATAGATCTCTCAAATAAATGGGGGCAGCACCATTTAAGGCGTTATAGGTAAGGAGCAGAATTTTGTAGTCAACCCGATACCTCACAGGGAGCCAGTGCAGTTTATACAGTACAGGTGTTATGTGATCACAAGAAGAGGAATGAGTTCAAACCCGGGCTGCAGAATTCTGCACATACTGAAGCCTATTGAGTACTTTAACAGTAACCCCAGTCAAAAGAGCATTGCAGTAGTCCAATCTTGAGGAGATGAATGCATGAATTAATTTCTCAGCAGAAGATAAGGACAGAAATGATCTTAACCAGGCAATGTTACGCAGATGAAAGAATGACACTTTCGTTATATTTCTAGCATGAGCTTCAGACAATAAGGTGGAATCGAATATGTTACCGAAGTTTCACACTTGAGGTGAATCTCTAATGTCAGTGCCTTCCACAGCTAAACTAAAATCAATGACCTTGTGCAGCAGTTGTTGGGAGCCAATTAGCATAACTTCAGTCTTGTCACAATTTAACTTTAAGAAATGAAGCTGCATCCAGTACTTGATATCAGACTGACAACTGAGTAGAGGAGTGTTAGCCACATCAGTGTTGGGTTTAGTGTTTAGGTAGATCTGGGTGTCGTCGGCATAAAAATGAAAGCCAAGACCTGATGTTGAATAATCTGACCAAGTGGAAGCATGCATATACTAAATAATAATGGTCCCAGAACAGAGCCCTGGGGGACACCTTGTGTAACTGGGGCAGCATCAGATTTATAGCTGCCATGGATAACAAATTGCTTCCATTGGACAGATATGACCTGAACCAACAAAGAGATGTGCCAGTGATACCCAAAACATTTTCCATGTGCTCCAGCAAAATATCATGAGTGACCACCCGTTCCAGAACTTTTACCAGAAAAGGCAAGTTGGATATTGGTCTATAATTGTTCAACACATTAGGATCCAGCCCAGGCTTCTTTAACACAGGTGTGATAGCAGCAACTTTTAAGACAGAGGGCACATTTCCAGATGTTAGAGTGGTAGGGATAGGATCCAAGGAGAAGCAGTAGTTCTCATTTTAGCTATCAGTTCAAACAGATAAACACTATCAATAGTGAGGAAGTGAGAAATCCTGGTCACCATGGAAGCAGTTTAAGACACAGCAAAGGTAGCTAGACTGTCCACTGTAAGTGCAGCAGTAGTTAAACAGGGGACAGCTAGAAAATGGTTGTTAATGTTACTATTTTTTTCCTGAAAGAAGAGTAAGAATTAATTACACTGTTCAGTAGAAGACAGAACAGAGTTTTTTGTTGGATCAGTAATTTATTAATGGTGGAGAGCTAGGTTCTAGAATTACTTCTGCCACCCTCAATTAGATTAGCATAGTAGATGGATCTAGCAGCCTTGAGAGCATCCCTGTATGCCAGTAGATGTTGTTCATATGCCTGTGCATGAACAATAAGCCCAGTCTTCCTACTCAACCGTTCAAGCTGGCGTCCTGCTGCTTTCATGGTGTGAAGTACTGTAGTATACAAGGGGGGTGAATGAGAAAAGGAGACTGCCCTAGTTTTAACAGGAGCTGAACAGTCAAGAATAGACATTAACATGTCATTGTAATAGTTGACTAAATCATCAAGTAAATGATGCTGTTCCATGCAAAGAAGCATTTTTGTAAGTGCCTCAGACAGTCTAGCTGAGGTAACAGAGTTAAGATTGCGAAATGTTATGATACGTTTGCTATTACGAGGAGGTAATGGAATAGCCTTGTGATCAGAGAGGCCCAAATCAATGTATTCTAATTCAGAAATCCCCAAACCATATGTGCAAACCAAACCAAGAGTATGGCCATGGCTATGTGTTGAGAAGTTAACGTGCTGTGTGAAACCAAGACTATCAATGGCTGCCAAAAAATTAGCAGCCAGGGTGCAGTCAGGGGAATCAACATGCAGATTAAAATCACCCAATAATAGAATACCACTAGCTGTTGGGCAGACTACAGTAAGGAGCTCAGATAGTACAGATAGGAATGCAGAGTTAGGTTTGGGAGGACGGTAGATAAGAATAACCAGCAAAGGCTGTGAGCCTTTTAGTTTAAAAACCAAACACTCAAAGGAAGTAGCATTCAGTACAGGGACCATTTTTAGGTCATAGTTCAGATGGTGTCTAACTGCTAGACCACCACCCCGTCCAACAGAACGAGCCTGTTCAGTGTATCCATAGCCAGGAGGTGTAGCCTTGTTCAGCAACATAAATTCATTTGGCTGATGCCAGGTCTCAATTAAACATAGAAAGTCCAGTTTCTTTTCCGAAATAAAGTCATTGCGAATTAAAGTCTTATTGTTCAATGAACGAGTATTAAGAAGAGCAAACCTGGCAGAGTTCCGTGTCGGGGGAAATACGGCATTAATGCCGCCATCAACCTGGCGTTTTGGAATGTAACGCAAGGAATTAAAATCCACACCACGTCTCCGTGGTACATATCTGGAGCGCTGCGACCACAAAGTGCTGATATTGTGTTTAGAGATAGCACGATAAATAAGTCCACGTCCAGAGCCTCTGTGTAAATATGGGCGCCGGTGCAGAATACCCAGACCACTACATGTGTCATACAAACTACTTCTAGATGTAATAGCCGTGAAGAGCTGCAAACTCAGTAACTAAGTAACTCAGATATAGACTGCACATACATATCATTGTATAAAAAAATATATATATATATATATATATATATATATATATATATATATATATATATATATATATATATATATATATATATATAAATTAGATTAGCTAAACTGCTACTACCTGTTGGGGTCACTAACTTTCTCCATGGATCACTTTTTCTTGTGTCAGCCTGCTTGTTTGATTGATATCATCATGTGAAAATTCCAGCTTCAGACCAAACTTATTCCATGCTATTAACTAAATTGCGTCCTTGATCGAAAAAGTTTTTTTTTGTTTTTGTTGCTGTGAGTGACACATTACGACTTTGTAGCCCACGGCTGAGTCATGCGATTTGCAAGTGAGGGATTCTGTACATACACCCACTGGTCAGGCGAAAGTTACACATCTGGCTGGCATGGCAACACTTGGCAGTACCTGTTCACTATGTCCCAAAAATATTGACATATCATTCTGCATCATTGGGGAACTCATATATCTGCATGATGCACAATTAAGATTTATGAACCTTCTATATATGCTTACATAAGTATTGAAACACAGGCTGTCAAGGTCCAGAGAAAAATATACAGTTAAGAATCTGTCTCATATACATAAAGCGATATATCAGACCCCTGTACAATGCTAGAAAGCTGGGATGTGATGGACACCCTGGAGTGATTGCGATTGCAGACAGGCAGATGTAATTAAGGGATAACCAGTCCTTTATAATGTATGTCAGCTGTATCCCATGTTATTCTGCAGCTAATAACATTCCTCTTAAAAAGTAAATATATGCAAGAAAACTAAACTGGCCCACAAATCATATATCAAGTTAATGTAAAGCAAAGAAATTCAGTTCAAAAATAAATACAAATAAATAAATAAAATAAAATAAGTCCTGATTAATGGAATGTTTGGAATGTTTACGATCATCAGGGAACCGAATTTAGGAACCACTGCAGTGATCTTGACCAAATGCACTCAGTTTTGATGTTTGGGGAATTATGGACAGTGATCTTTAATGGATCCTTTCAAAAATTAAAAAAAAGAAAGGAAATAGCCTGAATAGTTTTACATGTCATACCAACAGTGTCCCTGCCTACAGTAGAGGCTGAAAACACTGCATTTTTACAGCACCGTGACCTAGCAACTGGATATACAGAAATCTCCAAAGAGTATCAGGCAAATAATCAGCATAAACGTGTGTGCCCAGTTAACACTTCCCTATAATTGCTATTGTGTGAGGAGTTATCCTAACTGCACAGATTTGCATATTGATTTACACTCAACAGTGCCAATAATGTCCAACAGATGGCACAGTTTTACAAATTATTGAACATTGAATAGAATTAAGATAATTTCCAGGTTTTTGACATGCAACAGTATTGTTATTATTACTAACCAAGTGGGGTGGATAATTAGTGTCAATGGATTTATTTTGCTCTACTGATTGCTTGGGGAGAGATCACAGAGCAATCTTTTCATCTCCACAGTAACTATCAAAGTGTTTGTGATAATAAAGATGGTAAAATGGAAGAAGGAGCAAAAGACTCATCCACTGGGAGAGGGGAATCGAAGTCAGGGATCACAGGGAATTATTTTACATTAGATACAAGCACTTTCTGCGTGTGCACAGTGCGATGAGCATCACTGTAATTAATGGTTACATCGGGACAATATAGGATTTAGATATTTCATTTTTTTTTTTATTTAGGTCATTCAAAGTGCCTATGAAATAATTGCATAAATGACCTGCTGAGCATTTCCATTTTCTAAGTAGGTCTCATATGTGCTGTTTTGAAAGAAGCTCACATGTATTTTCATTTTAAAAGAAAAAGTAAATTCTAAAAAGTAAAATGCCCACACCCCTTAAATGCCTCTTTTATTGCCTTTTTCCAGTTATTAACCAGCCAGCCACATTCTCTATTCACTGATTTAACAGCGTATGTGTGGACGAGACATTAATTTTATTTTGCCATATTTATCCTTTATTCTCGACTATGGTCAAACACACATCTTAATAAATATGAATAGATAGTTTTGGTAAATGACACCACTCATGTGACTATTCCCATCCAGTCTCTTCATTTTGCTTTAAAATGAGTTGTACAGTTGTATTTAATGATAAACCAGTACAGATCGTATTATATAGGTAAGAGACTCAACCCCCCCCCCCCCCACACTTTACCCGCTGCTGCAAGGAGGGGATCCCTCCTTCTACTTTTCTGTCTCTAGGGGCTGAATGAAAATGCATATTAATGACTTTAGGAGTATATGTTGACTAAGAAATGTCTTCATCTAGACAATGTGGGGAAGCTATAAAAAAAAAGGCCAACAAGATGCTCGGATATATTGTGAAAAGTGTTGAATTTAAATCAAGGGAAGTAATGTTAAAACTTTACAATGTGTTAGTAAGACCTCATCTAGAATATTGTGTTCAGTTCTGGTCACCTCATTACAAAAAGGATATTGCTGCTCTAGAAAGAGTGCAAAGTAGAGCAACCAGAATTATCCCGGGTTTAAAAGGCATGTCGTATGCAGACAGGCTAAAATAATTAAATCTATTCAGTCTTGAACAAAGAAGACTATGCAGTAATCTGATTCAAGCATTCAAAATTCTAAAAGGTATTGAAAATGTCGACCCAGGGGACTTTTTCGACCTAAAAAAAGAAACAAGGACCAGGGGTCACAAATGAAGATTAGATAAAGGGGCATTCAGAATAGAAAATACAATGCACTTTTTTACACAGAGAATTGTGAGGGTCTGGAACCAACCACATGAAATCTTGTAACAATGCAATGATTATTACTAAACAAATATTTTTCTTTATCTGTGGCACTAATGAGCTGCCATACAAAAGACCTAAACTCATTTTCAAGATGTCCCTAGACTGTACTCAGAAACATTTATTTGGTTCATAACAATATCATCCTAAAGTGGTCTCGGCAAGATAACTGACCTCAGACACAATACCTAAATAATAGAGGTTGTAACTAGTGTTGGTGCCGTATACTGACTAGTAAGAATGGTAGTATTATCCTGCAGGCATTGACTGTAAATTTAACTCACTCTTGTCTATTCAGTAGGATTAACTTTGATGGAAAGCCATTAACCTTAGACTTCCCACTAGAATTAGATGCATTATTGATTTCTTTCTCCTGGTTTTACAGCTAGATTTTTAAGTTATTGCGCTTGTGTGGGTCAGTGCAGCAGAGGCTGGCTGTAGTCAGATGCAAGGCAATAAAACCACTCAGACATGGCAATCCATTGTTTATTAGAAGACCTCGGAAAGACTTTGTAATTTTTTTAAATTTACATATAAAGGATTTTTAACTTTTTGTAGACATACAGCACATATATGTATAGTAAATATGGACTGGAGAGGAGGTGTATAGTGGGAAACTATGGCCCTCGAGGGAAGAACTATAGTTACCAACAGGGGACTGTTGTCCGCCATTTTGCTTTGTTGTGTGAAGAGAGGAAGGACGCTCAGCATGATGACGTAATTTGAGGGAGTTTGTAAAAAAAACTGTTGACCGTAAGCAGCATCACAGGGGCAATAGTTGGATCTATTTTTGGTCATGTGATGAGGTTTTACAAATCACATGCCAGAATTTCTAAGGACTGATTCATATATATATATATATATATATATATATATATATATATATATATATATATATATATATATATATATATAGCTGGTGTCTAATTGTGTCAACTTTAGAACTATAAACATTGATCTACACTGGTTAATAGATGTTGCTCTAAATATATCTGTTTGCATTATAGACTCGGTTAAAGCATTGTTTTAATAGAATGATAAATGTTTGATTGATTGAAAAGGAATCATGTGGCTGTGCAGTATATGTTATTTTAAAATACAATGTATACACACACACAGTACCTACATACTGACCACTGACCTGTCTCTTCTTATATAAGTATACAAAATATGACTTTACATTCGTATGGTAACTAAATGGTATGCTGAGAAGTGACATAATACTTGCTGTAGTAATACCAAATAACTTTACAAGTAACAAAATAGGGACATTCATACAGTTCACAAAACACACTTTCCAGGTTTTTAATGTCCTTGATATATCTGAAATGTGATCTCTACAGTACTGCTCGAAAGAGGCATGATAGCAGGTACAGTAGCAAGGACAGTCATAGGCATGCTGCTCCGATATATCAGGCATTGGAATGTGTATAAGCAATGTCAGGGAAAGTGATCACCAAGAGAGGCTGCAAACAGTTAGTGTCAATCACAGGTACACAACTGTTAGATAGGCTTGTCAAGTCTGAGATATTAATGACTGAATGGATTAATTCTCATCCCTCGAGAAACCTTCCAGTAACGTGTGGAGTCTTTGCGACATTGTGTCAAGGCTGTGGTTAGGACTCAACCCAATATTAGAAACATCTGCTAATAAAGGCAGTGTCTACAAATACCTGCACTGTTATTTCCTATCAAATGTTGCCTCTGTGCTGTAATTATATGGTTTGTTTTTAAATGAATAGACATTGCGGTGGGAGACATAACTGGAATACACTCGTTTTTGTTCTTTGCAGAAAGAGGAATATGTGGGTGTATATAATAAGTACATTCTCGACTAAGAACTGGGTGATCTTTAATGCAGATTATAAAACCACTTTGAACGAGGCACCATGCTGGTAGGTTACATTCATCTCCACATAATTGACACATTAGTAAAACCAGAATAGCCACCCAGCCAGTGTGCAATCAAAGGGGACAGCAATTTTAACAGAAATCATTAGAAGACTAGGTACGTGGTGTTGTTGGTCAATGCATTATCCTGTCTGGAGGCCTGTGTTTTGAGTATGTTGGTCCCCGTTAATTAGTTTTCATTGGACAATAATCCACCACACAATTCAATTGGTACATCTTCAAAGAGGTCAGGGTGTGAACCCGCCTAAGAGTGATCCCTGTGATCACTCCAGGACAAACTTGAGACACGATCAATGTGGAAATCAGGCAGTCAGCTCCATGCTCACTTTACTTACTTTCACAGATGGCCAATTAAAAAACTATACCTATAAGTATTTGTTAGTGGGGTACAGCAACCCGTTAAAACTACATCTAAAATTAAGTTTAGTTCTGTATTCCCTAATTAACAGCCTTCAGTTTAATTTGGGGGCTCCCAAACTGGGGGCCAGGGACCCCTGGAGGCCCACGGGATGGTTTCATGGGAGTACGTAGGACAATGACCCAAATGACCCTGACAAAGCAAAAGTTCTCCAGAGTGGAGGTCAATTCATTTACATGAACGCTGCTGTCAGGTGTTTGGGGTTGTTTGGAATGTAACATTGATGTCAGGTCATGCCCGGGGCTAAAGGTAAGTACCATTATACAACAAAAGGGCTGCTTGTAAGGAGAACAAAATAGGCAACTAAATTAATGCACTTTATAATGATAACATCACATTAATTTTTTAATTAAAACAAAAAAAAAATGCAGGACTTCTGCCAATGTACTGAGTGTACCGAGTGCAGTAATTATGGAGCGGATTCTCAAATGTCTGAGAAATGACACTGAACATAATGAAACTTATTGAAGGTATCAAAATCAAAATTGCGGGTGGGGGTCCTTGGTCAGGATGCTTAATATAATGGGGGACCAAGAAACTGTGGGAACTCCTGGTTCTTCTATTAAGCTACCCATATAAGCTGCTAAAGTCCAATTTTTGGAGCTAATACACCTTTTAAATAATAAAATAGTCGTTCTCCATAACATAAGAATACAAATATTGGGTGCATACATCTTTTGTTCATATTTTTTTTTTTATTATTTTCTATTTTTTTTCCAGTTCACAAAAAAAAGTTATATCTTAAATTGTCATAACCTTGCATTTAACCAGTGAAAGAGTGTTCTTGAAATAAGACATTTACAAACTGGACACACATACCCTGTTTATTTTCTCTAAAAGTCGCACACCAAGAAGCAGGTTTTTTATTTTTTATTTTATTTTACCTCCTTCAGATAATATTATACAAAAATATTCATATGCAAGTATTAAAGTTGTTTTTTTTGTTTTCTTTTCTTTAAACATCCAACATTGTTTACCTAAAGCAAAATCACACCAAATTATTTTTATTGTTATTTTTTAATTCTAGACATAGTACACCTTGTGCTTTGACAAACCCAGGGCATTGTGTGCTCTTAAAATGTTTACAAGAAATGTCAATGAATATATAGTGACATTGTTTATTGAATCATGAAAACGTTTCTGGTACAGAACTTGCCTACTTGTGTTTTTTTTTGTCTTTTATCCTTTTTATAATTTTTTTGTTGAAAAGTTAGGCAAGTACAATAAACATTACAAAAATCAAGATCTATATTGCTAACATGTGCAGCATTCATATTTAGTGAGTGGTGTTTTCCCTGTAACAATAAAATCAGTAAAAATGCAAAATACTAGATGTGGAAAACTTGCAACAAGCTATGTCGGCTTGTGTGTCAAGTACTGTATTTTTAAATATACAACAGCGTAATAGAGATAACAAAATACATGAACAACAAATAATTCAGTCACTCCTCTAATTACCCTTTTCTCTACTGAGTTTCCTTGCTCTGGTATACAATTTTGTTTTCTGCCTTGCCCTGAATTTAAACAAACACCGACTCATATCAAGAAGAAATGCCAGTCTCTAATAGTATTTTGTAGCCTGCAGTGTTGCATATATTTACATTAAAATCCACCTTTGCCTTTTCCATGTACCTCGTTAAGAGATTTAGTTGTTTTCAAGAGGGCTGCCGCTAGCTTTTCATTGTTGTATTTTTGCTTCCATGCATAAACTTAGCAGTGCCCTTTGCATTCCGTAAATCAAAACAACAGGTAAGGTTCAGTGAAAAGTTATAAATACTAACAAATACTTATTCACTTTGTCAAATGTACGGTGTATTTAAAAAAAAAAAGGCAATATAAACATACAATATTTTAAGGCTTGTGTCATTACCACCTCTGTGTGTGCTGTATATGAGAATAGTGATAGGGTTACTCTAGGTCTACATAATCTGTAAAACCAGTAAGCCTTCTTGCTGTTTTATTTATTTATTTATTTTAAATCTCATCCATGTAGAAATATCAGCCAAGCCAACTTGATGAGAAGCAATGGCTTGGACTCTACATAAGTCCCAAGTAAATTCTGATTAACTGTCTGTTCAATAATGAATAGACCTTGACTGTCTGCAGTGAAAACTATTCTGAAATAACAGGTGGTAATTAGAGGATATATGTAAGCTCATGATTACCCTCACTGAACTCGAGAATTAAAGTGTAGTTACACTTTGCAATTCGGATGTAACTTATGTTTGAAAAAACGGAGAGAATCCGAAACTTGTAATTATATTTCTTTTTTTTGGGGTGTCAAAAGCATTATGCCTAACACTTGCAGATGGAGCTGTATGACTAATAAAATTAATTGCTCTGTTCTGTCTTTGAGGAAGATTCTTCAACAGCAGGTGGTCCCCTCCCACACATGGAATAATTACATATTCACTGGGGGTGAACCCCAGGTCCACCCACGGCAGTCTCAAATAGCAACAGCAACAAAGAAGCAGCAGGAGAACACGTTGCAACCAGAGCACTTATTTCACTTATGATAAGGAGCATAGAACTCACTGTAAATGATGGGTCGGGGAGATTATGCGTTGCATTTCAGTTGCATTTCCACTCGATCCATAGATTACCTCGTGGTCAACTACACCAAGGAGAATAATGCACCTAAAATGCCTTGGTGTATAAAACATAGCAATGCACTGTACTGTATGTTTATTAGTATTTTCCAAATTTCCAAATAGAAAAGTTCCAGATGGACAGTATCCCTATGCAATTTAATTCTAAATTGTCAATTTATTTAAACATTGCATTAGCAAGAGTATGATTTTAACTCTTAATCTATCTATCTGAAGTAAGGGAGGCATAATCTAGCATTTAAAATGTTTACCCCCCCCCGAAAACTAAATATTTTTTAACTGCTGAGGTATCGCGAAAGACGGTTCTTTATTAAATAATGTGTTTACTGTTGATATTTAAACTTTAACTAGGCATTGGTGTGATACATCTCTTTCTTGTAAATTGCCTTTTTTTCAGGAAGACACACCATAGCTTCATGTGATTTAGAACCAGTAGAAAGCATCTCTTCATATTTTGTCCTAATTGAAGTCTGATTTGTATCTAATGCACACAAGTCAGGCTCCTGTTTTTAATGTATATTTAGGAAGTGTACAAAGAATGATAAAACCAAGCAGTTTATTTTAAAAAGAAAAAAAAATCGAATCATTGTATTTGGCACGTAATGAACATAGTATTGGATAGAGAAATTAAGAATAGTATTTCATCTGTAAGAGACAATAGAAACAGCTGGCATCCCTTCCTCACATATGAGCGAATATGGGTATGTTTGCATTTATGTACATGCATTTATACAATTCAGCTGGGACTGTTAGTACATTAGTTGTAAGCTCCTACCAGAGGGTACAGCTTTGCAGGAAACTATGCCACTTTGTCTCATGAGGGATTGCTGTGTACAATGTGAAGAGTTAGGTTGTTTGAATGTGTTCCAGAGGGTAATTGGCAGTACTAAACAAGTATAGTATATGGGGTAAGTTTACAAATGAAGCAAATGAAGCAACCACTGCAAGTACTTGATAAGTCCTGTGTTTTCAAACCGAAAGGAAAAAGCCTTTTGAAGTTTCTGACTAGCTATGACAGCATTAAAAGTAAACAGGCTTGCTTTGACTTGATACCATAACTACTTGATACACTGACTCAAGTATCGAGCCTCTTACTTTAACACATCATAATGACATTTACTTGCACAGATATCTTCAAATAAAAAATTATCAGCATGTATGCTGTACAAGTCACAAAAATGTGTAACCATATTTTTATAAGCATCTCCCCAGTGCTTTAGACAAGCATTCTGGACATGATTAAAACATGTCATTGTTTTTTGTTTTTTTATATATACAGTACTGTGCAAAAGTTTTAGGCAGGTGTGAAAAAATGCTGTAAAGTAAGAATGCTTTCAAAAATAGACATGTTAATAGATTATATTTATCAAATAACTAAATGCAAAGTGAGTGAACAGAAGAAAAATCTAAATCAAATCCATATTTGGTGTGACCACCCTTTGCCTTCAAAACAGCATCAAGCATCAATTCTTCTAGGTACACTTGCATACAGTTTTTGAAGGAACTCGGCAGGTAGGTTGGCCCAAACATCTTGGAGAACTAACCACAGTTCTTCTGTGGATTTAGGCAGCCTCAGTTGCTTCTCTCTCTTCATGTAATCCCAGACAGACTCGATGATGTTGAGATCAGGGCTCTGTGGGGCCATACCATCACTTCCAGGACTCCTTGTTCTTCTTTACGCTGAAGATAGTTCTTAATGACTTTCGCTGTATGTTTGGGGTCGTTGTCATGCTGCAGAATAAATTTGGGGCCAATCAGATGCCTCCCTGATGGTATTGCATGATGGATAAGTATCTGCCTGTACTTCTCAGCATTGAGGAGACCATTAATTCTGACCAAATCCCCAACTCCATTTGCAGAAATGCAGCCCCAAACTTGCAAGGAACCTCCACCATGCCTCACTGTTGCCTGCAGACACTCATTCGTGTACACTCTCCAGCGCTTCGGCGAACAAACTGCCTTCTGCTACAGCCAAATATTTCAAATTTTGACTCATCAGTCCAGAGCACCTGCTGCCATTTTTCTGCACCCCAGTTCCTGTGTTTTCGCGTGCATAGTTGAGTCGCTGGCCTTGTTTCCACGCCAGAGGTATGGCTTTTTGGCCGCAAGTCTTCCATGAAGGCCACTTCTGACCAGACTTCTCCGGAGAGTAGATGGGTGTACCAGGGTCCCACTGTTTTCTGCCAGTTCTGAGCTGATGGCACTGCTGGACATCTTCCGATTGCGAAGGGAAGTAAGCATGATGTGTCTTTCATCTGCTGCAGTAAGTTTCCTTGGCCGACCACTGCGTCTCACGGTCCTCAACGCTGCCCGTTTCTTTGTGCTTCTTCAAAAGAGCTTGGACAGCACATCTGGAAACCCCTGTCTGCCTTGAAATTTCTGCCTGGGAGAGACCTTGCTGATGCAGTATAACTACCTTGTGTCTTGTTGCTGTGCTCAGTCTTGCCATGGTGTATGACATTTGACAGTAAACTGTCTTCAGCAACCTCACCTTGTTAGCTGAGTTTGGCTGTTCCTCACCCAGTTTTATTCCTCCTACACAGCTGTTTCTGTTTCAGTTAATGATTGTGTTTCAACCTACATATTGAATTGATGATCATTAGAACCTGTTTGGTATAATTGTTTAATCATACACCTGACTATATGCCTACAAAATCCCTGACTTTGTGCAAGTGTACCTAGAAGAATTGATGCTGTTTTGAAGGCAAAGGGTGGTCACACCAAATATGGATTTGATTTAGATTTTTCTTCTGTTCACTCACCTTGCATTTAATTAATTGATAAATATAATCTATTAACATGTCTATTTTTGAAAGCATTCTTACTTTACAGCATTTTATCACACCTGCCTAAAACTTTTGCACAGTACTGTATATATATACTAGGTATATAGATATACTATGTGTATTTAGCTTAGAAAAATAATTTGTTCATAGAATAGTAAACGGTCCTAACTTAACTTCAAGTTTGGAAACAAACCCCCAAAGTTGGGGAAGCCCATAAAAAGATTTAGGTGAGCCATCTTTTTTTTTTAAATACTTTTTTTTTGATTTCTCTTAAAGTTGTACTCAATGACATCATTCCATACATTTAGAAGCAGGCACAGTCTTCCCATCCAGATGAGGATGATTCAGCCACTTGTGATAACCATAACTCTGAAGACAACAGCATAGGACACTTTAAAAGGTTTGCCAGAAGAGCTAGAAGTACAGTTACATGCAGCAACCTTCTACAATGAGGGCCATGGCAGGAATCTCCACAGACCTCAAGCAGCAGCAGCAATGACCGATAGACATATCAGCAAAGGTAAACTTCACTTCATAATCAATTAAACCATGGTTGAACTGGAATTAAGTTTATGACAGTGATAATGGTAACTTGGTCATTATCAAAAACATCTGCATTTGTGAATTAGAGCGGTCTTACCAACAACTAGCCCTTCACACTGATCGGCTGATTTATTTATGAGGCTTTTGCATTTTAAAACTTGCCTTCAGCCGTAAGGCCCAAGGGTATACTAAACTCGATTGCATTCCTTAATATGCACAAAACTGGAGATGCATGTACTTTTAGGTATATTCACTAAAAAGAGCCCAAGATATAATGAGCTGTATTCATAGTGCTAGTGTAGCAGTGAATGAACACCCTTCTTTATTGAGTATGCTTAGAAAGGGGTATCTGTTGTGTGACTTAAAAAAAATCTTGTTTTTATTCATTCCTTCCATTTTCACTCAATTGACATGGCAGGGAAAAGCAAAACACAAGTGAGAGATAAACAGTATCCTATCCCTTAGTCCCTGAATTGTGCAAATCAAAGTGCCTAATGTAATGCAATGCAGTGTATTACACAAGCAGTATATATTAGAGCTGTGGGATTACAAACAAAACAACTCGCCACTCACCTAAATAAATGCACATTTTGGATGGTGAATGTTACTAGATTGTCTCAAAACCTACAGTATATCCATCCATATACTGTAGAGATGATGGGTGGATATATGTTTATTGCCCTTCATCTCTGATACATGTATGGGATGAATGTAGATGCAAATCCTCACACTGTCAAAAATCCCCCTGCTACTCAGGCTTCAAAGTTTGGTCATGGAATGGAATTCAACAATCCAACAGAGGGACATTCTACAATGGCTGTCACTAAGGCCTGGGTTAAACCATAATTATGGAGCCATGATAATGGTTATAAACATTGCATTGGAGGCACAATGGAGCTTTAATTTAATTCAGGTCCCAGTTAGTGAGACCCCAATCCCATTCATCCCAGTGGTTCCTGTAAATGTTTAATGAAGAATACTCAGTCCTGAAAGAGAACAGACAGGTACGTGCTCCTATAAGTTTAAACATGTAAACCTCTGCCACAAAACTTAATCTAGTTATGGCAGTTTTTAAAACTTACTTAAAGGAGTCATTTTACTGGAGTAAAAGGGAGGCACTAAGTTGAGGTCAAGGATTTTAATGTGCAGTGAAAGTAGTTAAGGGAAATAAATCATGATTGTGTTGCTATAGAAAGCAGCAGAGTTTTTTCAAGAGTGTGAATTGTGTTTTTTTTAATATAATCTACTTACTATGCATAAGTACTGATGAAAACTGCCTTGGCCTTTCAAACACACGCATACTCTTTTCTCCAAGTCTTGTTTTTTTTTTAGCAAGTGAAAAACATTCTTATAAAATCATTTCAAGAACTTGACCAAAATATCAAAATGCATTTATACTTAAATTATAAAGAGAACATCTAAGAAAGGACCCAACATCCACTTTGCTGGCCTAAAAACTACATCAATGTAGTTAAATACACAAAACTGTTTTACATTATGCACACATGACCTGTTCACGTACTTCTAAACAAACATTTTTGATAGAAAAATCTAAGAATACCTGTCATGGTCTTTACTGAATTGGTACAGCTGTTGCTGTTAGAACGGGTTTGTGTTTGATATGTTACTGTTTTATCTTCACCTGTTTTTATCTTCACCAACTGGATGAAGCTGGATCCTAGCACCACTCCCCAAAATCTTTGTAAGCTATTTCAAAAGAGGGGAAGAAATGTTACTGTCAAGATTCTCAATCTTTTGCATAATCCATTTAGAAAGTACGCACTCTGAACAAGTTACGTGCTAGATAGGCCAACACAAAAAGGATGTTGCTCCTTCTAGTAAAACAGAGCTCTGCCCAAGTAATCCAATGAAATTTTAAAAGTAAAATCATTCTAGTCTAAGTCAGGAAAAAAAAGGAACTGTCCAATCTATATAGCATACAAACCATCTTCTGAGCATCCATTAAAACAAAATAAAACAAAACAAAAACAAAACTAGAAATATATCATTTTGGATAACATATAAAACAAAGTCATAATGTAGTAGAGGCAACAACCATCAAAAGAACAGGAAGACACCAATGCTACAAAGAAATTTCAAACATATGTACAAGACCCTGTTTTCCTTGTGTGTGTGTGTGTGTGTGTGTGTGTGTGTGTGTGTGTGTGTGTGTGTGTGTGAGAGTGTGTGTGTGTGTGTGTGTATCTTGTTGTTTTTTCTATGTGGATTGTGATTCAGGTTTAACAGTAGCAGTCAAGGTTGCAGTTCCAACCACCAGACTGCAGGGTTCAGCAAACACTGGAGCAGGCCAACTTTCCACTTTGTTCAGCTGTCACCAAATGACACTGGATATACTGGTCTCTCTGGGCAAGAGGGGCAGCATGGCATTGTTCGTGTGAGCCTCCTCTGGGTTTTGTCCCCTGTTTGATTTGGACTGTGGCCTTTGCCCATTGATTAGCGTCATGGGGATGTTACAGTAGGTATGTTGGTTCCCTAATGAGGTAATGGTGGGCAGGGTGCCAGTGTGAGGTACATCGTACTCGTAACTGCGGTAGTAATGTTTCTGCCGCATCTGGGTGTGGTAGGTGTTGTGAAAGGTGGAGCGCAGATCTGGATGGGCGGTGGCTAAAGCGGTGGATGTGGCAGCTGCCATGGAGATGGCCGACATGGTCTGCAGTTCTCCAAAGGCTCCCTGCTCGCTCACATCCAAGACCTGCTCGTGCGCAATGATTGGCTCTATCCTCTTAAAGGGCATTTCGTACTGTAAATGTTTCCAGAACTTCGAATTCAGCTGGTTGCTTTTGGGCCCATGCCATTTGATAACAGTCAGCAGCTTGATGGTGTGTTTGAGGGCCTCCACCTCCTGGTAGTTCATGATGCCTCGGAGTTCAGTGCATTCGATCAGTATGACCTTGATCTCTCCAGAGACCAGCATGTTGCGAAGCCGTGTCTCAAGCTCAAAGATGCTCCAGCCTCTTCTGACCACATAGTTGGGGGTCATCACAATTATTAATCTTTTGCTCTGATCCACACATCTCGCCACGTCTTCAATATAAGCTGCAAAATAAAAAAAAAAGGGTGTAACTTTTCAAAGCAGTGATAAATTGTCTCTGGATTGCAAATGATTACTTGCTGGTGATTACTCATTTTCTTTTTGAAATAGTTGGACAAACTTTTTATTTTAACCTCTCAAGTTAGAGCATGGGCATGCACACTGGAAGGGTTTTTAGTATGATAAACTCATTATTTACATGTACTTCCTTGTTTATCATTATAGTTTGGTTTTACAATAATGTTATATATATATAGGGGTACTAATAGGTTTAATAGGTTTGCTCAGGGACTGGGCTTTGCAGATTTTTAAATGTCAGTTTTTTCAGATCCCTGTCCCTCTTCAATAGCTAATACAATAAGCTCCTGAACATACTATAAATCAAGTCTGACAGCAACCATGAGTTGTAAAACTAGTGTGAATTTGTAAGTAATGAGTTTATTATAAAAATAAAAACAAAACATTCAAATACAGATCCTATGCAAAAAACAGACTTGCCTAACATTGGATAAAAATGCCAATGACATATTGATTAGAGATTTCATTTCAAGTGTATTATTTTCCACTGATTCAGATACACCCTCAAGAAATAATAGCTGCTTATACAGTAGTTTATGCAGCCCAGAGCTTACAGACGCCAGCTTTGTGTGCTAGTTATCAAAAGTCATCAGGCAAAAGTAGCTTGCAGCATGGGGACATTGGAAGCCACTCATTAGTGTAAAATTATTAAATTAATATTTCATATAGAGAGCTCTGTTCAGCGCTGGAGGAAATAAAAAGTATGCTAAATATATATACATTTTTATTTTAAAACTTCAAAATATGATTATAATTGTCTTTTCCTTGACCAGTTTCACACCATAAGACGATGTTTCAATTGCCAGAAAAGGACAGTTTAAAAAAAAAAATTGCCAAATAGGCAGTATGGCATTTAACATCAACAGATCTTGTACACAACAGCTACTGTATTATTCGAATGGGCATTTTTTTTGTTTTAAAGAATTTCCTTAGAAAAGTTTTATAACAACACAAGCTGCTTTGTCTTTTTTATGTCACTGACCTGGACACTGAAACATTTGATGGGGTTCCTGCTATGCCATGTTTCCATCTGTAACAGTCTGTAAAACTCAAATCTGGTCTTGTTCCAGTATCTAACTAGAGCTGCTGCCAGTTCTATCTGCAGTCTACAATCTAGTCTCCAACTGGTTGTCCCATAAAGTTAAAATAATGCTAATATGTATCTTGTTTTTGTATACTGTATTTTTATACATTTATAAATGCCTCTATCTACCATCAATATTACCTGGTTGTATAATGAATTGACTGCCTGAATGTTTGCCCCTCCCCCATGCAGTTCAAGGTCAAACACATGCTAATTAGGAACTTCTTCCATTAGATTGAGTTGGAGTAAATAGGTTTTTCCTGCCGTTTAAAGTGGGGACCAATCGAGTCTCAAAGTGCTACAAGGAGCCCACCAACAGCCAATCATTTAATGTCATCAAGGGCAAGACCCTTCATGGCATTACTGACTAGACCCTTATGGGAGGAGCTTAATTTCCAAGGGTTTTCCCTCGTTTGATAGAAGCTTTGACAACCAGCATTCCAGATATCGCTGGCTGGACTGTGGCGCTCTTGTCATCACTGAGCCTCCGGTAGTCTACTAGTGGGGTAAATTGGTACCAGGGGTACATGGAAACATGGCATTGGACTTGAGTAACCCATATTGTCAAAGCTGTTAAAATTATAAGACTCCTAGCATTACTGTCATATAGTTGTGTGGGTTTCTCCATTCTAGAAACCACTCTTATTTATTAGTTTTCCTTGTTACTGCTCATCAATTTACATTTGAACATCTTCTGACCAGTAAAACTGATCAATTTAGTACTGAATAATATGAAGAAAACAAACACCAATATGCAATAATATGCAACTACAGAATTATCTTTGCTTCATTTCATTAGCCCTTATCATGCTTTCAGACAAGTAATTCAGGATTCTGATTCCCGTTTATTGTTGTCAAAGGAACCAAAATCCTAAATGATTTGTTTCTGGGGAAGCCCTTTACAGTACAGCTGCTGATACAAGTGAAAATCACGGAGGCAGTCAGAAGAGCTTGGGATAAAATACCTCTGAGCAGTCTTGTATCATCCTGGTAATGATCATTGGTGATACCTAAACATAAATATTTTAATATTCACACTCTGATCAGAAATGTAGAAATGCATCAGGGTAAAGAGGGGTGAGGGGAGGAGGTAAACATGGTTTCTTTCAAACATACAGGCCTAGTAAATAAATAATGCTATAAAGCACTTTCACTGAATTTCAACTGCATGTTACAAGATAGCACTCTGCTAAGATTACATTTGTCCCAACTTAATGCATTTTAACTGCGGTTAAAGTGCAGTAGCTTTTCATTTTGACTGCTACCCAATATTTCTGTACAATTCTGCACAATTTCTAACCTGATGGGAATAACTAACATTATCAATATATATATAGAACACCACTATGCAAGCAAACAAGCACATTTACACCCAAAGTACAAATTAATATTTACTGTCAGGAACATGTTTGTTTCCCTCTGAGACAGACAATGATAATGTTCGTTTCAGGTCTTGACTTGTGTTGTAAAGTTGGCAGAACATACGTGGGTGAACAGCATACTTCTTGCTAGAAAGTAGTATACACATAATCTTTGGGGGGCAAATTTACTAAGTGGCAGTAATTTGGCCAGAATTGCAGGAGGAAAATTGAGATGACTGTGCATGGTATTTCCCAAAGTGTCACACCCTATTTACTAATTAATTAGAAGCAAAAATACTGGTCTGGGAAAAATCTAATTAGCATACAAATTGTGGGATGGCAACAGGTCTGAAGTTGTCCACAGTATTTATTCTATTGACAACAGGGGAAGGAGCTTACTTACTGGTGGTGTCAACAATATGAGAGAGAGATCAAAGAAAATATGCTGAAATAATTTAGTTTCAATTTCAATGTACTGTATTGCATGTAGGATAGACTAAAAAAAAACTGCTAGGTATTCATTTGATTTTAGTACTGTACTGTTTAAATTGGAGGAATTTTGGGTCATGTTTGCCTGCACAAAATCCTTGTCAGACCTTCGTGAATAGCTCATGAATGTATGGCTGCTCATTATCTGTGTTTAACATGCTGCTTTGCATACGTAAACATCATTAAATTCAATGCAAATGAGGCGGCAGCGCTATTCCACCCCTTTCATTTTGCATCTGCTAAATCCTTGTTTTCCGCATGGAAATGGGAATAGTAAATAGGACGGGGACAGAACTGTGCATGGTAATCATGTTTCGCGTATGGTAAACACTTCGTAAAGTGTGGACATATTGACAAATGCATAAATACATGCTTGAAAGCGGAATATGTATATGTTTGTTTACACTACACTGCATGCAAAATATTTTTTTAGCCTTTATATATGACCTGCACATATTTGCACACCTTTTACCAGTCACAACAGTATGGCCTAATATGTGAAATATTCTCTTCGTCCCAATGTAGGTCCACTGGTCTGTGAAGCTAGTTAAGATCAAGACCTCAGTGGGTATAAGATTGCAAATCTCATTGAGGCTATCCTGAGTAAATATTGTCTTTAAATCACACCCACCCACCCACACCCTGCCACATACACACACACACACACACACACACACACATACATAACAGATGTACTTACTTCCTGTTGGAATTAAATCCCTGTCGGGTATGAATAGCTTATACCCACAGTGCTTCTCCAGAACGTCAGGGAGGATCTCGAGCGCGAATCGCTCCTCTTCACTGGTCTCCTGACCCCATTGGTCAGGATCCACTTTGGTGTAAGACAAGTACGCATCATAATCTTTGTTTTCTAAGATAGAGACATAAACAAAAACACATTTTCATATTTTTATGAAAACACAAAAACATGAAAGGAATAACGAGGTTAACACACTGCCAGGGTAAAAATAATATACTGTGGGCTAAATTCTCAAAGCTATTTACTCCAATTGGTCATTTGCACATTTTTGTTCAGAAACTAGAAACACACCCAATAGAGTCACGAAACCAGAAATAAACAATCAAGACTTTTAATTCAGGGCCTTGAATGAAGTATTAAGTGTGAAGTATAGTTTCTTATTAGTCTTAGATGTTTAATTTGTGTTTATTCCAGTCATAAAAAATAACTATAGTTAATAGCTGTGAGAATCTAGCCCTATGTGTTTTTTGGATAAAAAGTACCATGAACTATAAATTACATCATAAAATCATAAAAATTCAATTCAAGTTTAAACATGCATGCAAAAATAAAGTTTTCCATTCAAACATAAAGTCTCCCTGTAGCGTCCCCTCCCCCCAAGCTTTGACTCTAAGCATTGCCGCTTGCGGGACTAAATACAAGAAGTGTTCTTTCATTTTCAGCAAGAGGACTAGAATGTCAACTGCAGTGGAAGTAATGTAGTTATAATGTAGTTTTGTTGTGAAATAAGTAGGGGGAAAAAATCAATCGCAGGATTAATGAAATGTCAACTTCGACTTTACTCTCTGAGAAGCTCCATTATAGTGTTTAAGGAATACCAACTGGTTTTAAATAGAATCTATTCCAAACAGGTGATGTGCGCTCATGTGTTAAAGCAAGTTATCATTTCTTACAGCTTGCTAATAACACATATTTTAGAGGCACGATACCCATTTACTACTGGGTCTGGACATTTGTTTTTCATTTTTTAGGTTTCTCTGTGTTTAAAACTATGGTAAAGCAGGGATGGAAATAAGATACCCATTGCATAGCAATTTCACCCATTCCAGGTTTTAATATGTGCTTGATTTGTCACAGTGTATAGGTAGCAAGCTCTGGTGTGTCTAAAACCAGGAATTGATCAAACTGCTGTGTGATGGGAGTCTTTATTTTGATCCCTGTAAAATGCAACAAACAGTACACTGCAAAATTTACCATGGATCATTCATTCAGCAAAATACTGTACATTTCAGATGATGCAAGGACAATGATTCGATTAAATTCAATGTTAATTGCTAAACTTTCCCTAAAAGCACAACTGCCATTGGAATACAGTGATAACAAATACACTTCGAACCAATAACAATTTAGGGTCATTTGTACAGGAACCTGTACATTTTCCTAAAAATAGAATACAATAATTATAGAACAGACATTAAAAAGCCTTAAAAGTAGCACTTCAAGTTCATGTTATTGATGCTATTTGGAGGCTATTTTTAAGGAATGCATTTTTAAACAGTCTCATATGACTTGTGTCTGGGACCAGATCATTAAAGAACAATGAAGGCAATCAATTACATTTTTAATGGTTAACCACTGCAGGTGTATTGACTTGAGCTGTTACGGGTGATCAATGATTTTTGAAGTCTTTTGATAAAGTGATGTTTGCTTACACTGCAATACTGTATTGCAGTTTAATAACATAATAACACCATTTTGTAATGATCCTTTACTATTTGGTTACTGTACCTTTAAGTGATGTCTATAGTTCATTTGCACCACCTCCTTGGGGTACTCTGTGGGATATCTCTCAGCTGTGAGGAGGGTGTAGAGCTGGGTAGATGTGCCTTGAACTGACAGGCTAAATAATGCAAGTACCTGACTCTGTGACATGTATGTTGTAGACTGGAACTGTGGAACTAGGGTATGGATGGTCTGAAGCATCTGACTACTAAAATAAATGTGTTCTGTGCTTGTACCCACAATCCGTGTGTAGATGCTGCTCATCGTTACAAGTTCAACAAACATGTATAATGCAGGTATTCTGAAATAACTCTGCAGTACTTCCTGCATACTCACGCCTCACTTCTCCTGCACATACATGTGTTGCCTTATTCTTTTGAAGAGAATGTTGAAAGTCACCCACCCGAGCCAGCAAAACAGGACAGTGGGTACTGCTCTACCCCTTCACCACCCCCAAACAACACACACACACACATCAAAAAAAACTTGGGCCCCTGCCATTAAGAGAATTCTATAAATATGAATATTCTGAGGTTCCACAGGAAGAAAACAAATAGCATGTATGAGATGAAGAAGAGGCTCTGTCATTATTAAGGGGAATAAACAGTTCAAAAGACTCAAGAGGGATTTGGACATTTCAATTCTATATATATGGCCCCAAAGGTTTGTAGAGATGATTAGAAGTTTTTTTTTTTTTTTTTTTAAGCAGAGAATTGCTCAGAGCAAAATATTCGTAAATATTCGTGACAGCCTTGGGTTTAGCTAGATGTCTAGTCCAGTAAGCTTGATAAAGGGATGTCATCCTCAATAGAGTAGCAGGAGAGTGAAGACATATGTCAGAAGGAAGCTGTTGTGGACAATAATCTGGAATGTAACACATAGATGTTGTATATTCTTTTTTTCATTATCCAGGTGGTTCACCTAAATCCAAGACAGCACAAATAAGATGTCAGCATTACCATCTCTAAATTGATCCTGACAGATTTCTTAGTACAAAGGAAACAATCTGATGTCTTATTTGTAATGTGCTAGAATTAAATAGACAACCAGTGGAGTATCACAAACATGTCTTCTATTTAGAAGTCTGTATTTGTTGTCTTAACTCTGAAGACTGGTGCAGTGTCAACTAGACCAGTGGTTCCCAACCCCGGTCCTGGGTGACCCCCTGACCTCTCAGTTACTTAACTAGACACTTAATTGAACTGATAATTTGCTTAATTAGATCTTTTTAATTGATTTCAACTCTTAAACAGTTGCAGATTTCAAGTTAGCTATAGACTACTGTTTAGAGTGAAAAAGGACATAACCAAAGACTGAAATTGGACATGTAATAAAGTAGATGATCTGCTGGGATTGCCATACAGAAACACTGTGTTACTACTTTTAAAACATGAATTATGAACACGATAAAAACTGATTTGGCCATCATTGGCTCGATTTACAATGACTTTTAGCACCCAGAATAGAATGTTTGTTTTGTAGAATGACCCTGCTACAGTAGCCATTGTTGGCAGTACATTGATAGTTATCCTGAGATGGTAAAGTTTGAAGTCCTGTGATGGAGGTTTTCTAAAGACTGGGAAGAGAGTATAAACTGCTGAATTTTGCTTGGACACAGTTATCTCACAGGCAGGTAGTTGGGATTCTCTTCAAAGGTTTTTTTCTATTTAAAATCCATGTTGATTCGGTTACGAAGCAAACCAAAAATAAATAAATTTTCTTCGTGCAGCCATCTAAATGAATCATCTATTGGTTAGATAACAGAAATAAATAAAGGTGAAGGGTTTAACTTGGAGGTGGAATAATCTATTTTAGAATTTCAGCCTCCGTTTCAATAAAGGAAGTCTCACAAAAGAATTTCGTGTGTAAAATAAATCCCAGAGCTACCCTCTAATTGCTCATAAAATATAGATTGAAACAACAACTGTCAATTATGCATGGAATTATTTTCCATACTATACTAGATATTTTTCTTCGAGTTCATCCGAAACACTCAATCATATGATATGTAGCTGTGCTAAAACAATTAATAATTGTAGTCATGATTTACACTCTGCATTCATTTTTATTGGAATCACTGCGTATCTTTTCATGTTTCACTAAGGTTGAGTCTCAATAGAAATATGTTAGAAGCTTTTTATGTTCGGCATGTTTGCTATACATTTTAAATTGGAAAGTAGCTCTGTGGGGTTTAGACAGGATATACAAATAAAGAGAGTGCGCGCTCACTTGATCAATAGACTGAATGACAGACCGACGTGAATATACAGTACCATATGTAACCCAAACAGTAATTTATATTCTTGGTGCACAGTTTGTTTTTAGTGAGACAATTTGCTGAAATTGCATTTTGCATGTATTGAACTCCTTAAAAATCAATTATGTAACTCGAATTGAATAGGACCCTTGTAGTATTCTATTGGACTTAAAGAGAAAAGAAGCCACATCTCAGGTCTGGAAAACTGCACAGCAGTTCTTCACTGCTGCGTTTGACAGACATTTACAATATCAAGATCTAGGGGCTAAGGATGTTTCTCATTGGAAAAGTTCCCAGACCTCATTCCCAGACAGCAGTGCAGCCATTATCCAAAGTTGCTGATTCTTCAGAGTTTGCTCAGCTGCAGACCTTGACATGTTCTGTATGAAATCTCTTTGACATGCTGTTTGTAGATCATATAAAAATGTAAATTTGCACTAATGCTCTTTTCTTCTTGCTAGATTAGGAATGTTAGGTAGGGAGTGAGGATGATCTCTTGTAACCTTGACAACTTTTAGAGCCTGGAAGACCCTCCTCCATTCTGGGTATACTGCATATTCAACAGCTGTCCTACTTACTGCAGTTCTTTATTGATTCACATGTGACACTCGCTTGCAGTTGTCACCTAGTTGCCATTGGCAGTGTGCTTCTCTGCTCATTATTTTTGCTGGTGTCTGAGCTTTCTTTGCACAGCAGAGCTACAGTGTAAGGGTGGGAGTGAAGTGCATGCTTTCTTTCTCCCATTGGACACAAATAACCGTACTGTATTTGTTTTAAAGAGAAACATCTTAATGTAATGTGTTTTTTTTAATAGGTAACATGTTGACACATTATTAAACCTGAAGACCAGTTATGTGTGTGCAGTCTGTATCAAGAAGATACCTTGAACACTTTGAAAGCTCTGACCTCTCAACCATGTCCCCCTCCTTTCAGAGCTCGTTTATATCTGTCATGGGCACCCCCCCATTATAGACCAAATGAATATGATATCAAACGAATGATATCAAATGAATCTGAGGGGGTGAGGAGGGAAAATCTAAAAATGTTGTCCATTTGATGTGGAATGACCCCTCTGGTAAATGGAAACAGACTGAACATGGCCAACCCGATAAAGTTGAATTTACAGAAGTTTAACCAGTGGTTAAAGTCCAGGGCTTGTAACCAGAAGGTCACTAGTTTAAATCCCACCTCTGCCACGGACTGTCTCACTGTGTGGCCCTGAGCAAGTCACTTAACCTCCTTGTGCTCTATCCTGCGGATGAGATGTTAAATCAATGTCCTATTGTACGTGACTCTGCATATAATGCACAGTTCACAGCCTACCTCTGTAAAGTGCTTTGTGATGGAGGTCCACTATGAAAGGCGCTATATAAGGTGTAGGTGGAGCCATTGCTCCGCCCACTGAACCTCACCAAGGTTACTATTATATTTTATATAATTGACACTTGGGGTGGGGGGGGAGGAGGGGACGCGGGGACTGTAGCTTTAGAATAGAAATAACAAACGTAATGATTGGAAGATAAATTAAAATGCTACTACAGCGCACGGAAGGTGGGATTCTTTTTTAAATTAGTTTTTTAAGGCTTGTAAGTGGTCTCTTCAAAACAAAAAGACACAGTGGCTGTAATAGTTGGACACAGTAAAAAGTAATGCCCTAAACACAGAGAAGAGAAATTAGCTGTGCAGATCATACAGAGCAGCCTACTGGAATGATAAGTAATCGCTCAGCATTATATTGAAACTGATCCCCCTTAAACAGGGAGCAAACTGAAAAGCTGTTCCCATCTTACACAACACATACAGGTTTCACAATTAAAGGAGACAAAAGTTACTTATCCCTAAACATGAGGCGCAGATGTTGGCTTTAATATTGCCTTTTTTATCAGTCCTAAAGCAAACTATTATTCTCAAGCCTCATTCTTAAGTCTGCCCTTCCGCAACACAGTTTCTAATGACTTTCACAGATATGTCTAATACATATTTTCACAAACCATTGAGTGGAGTTAGCTATTTTACAAATGTTTCAGCGCTTAGTTAAAAAAAGATACTATGTGAATGGTAATTTTATTCTCTGGATATTATGCAGGCATGGTTTTCAAATGCTTATTGAAGTAGGCCAAACTTGGGTTTCGATGGGTCTTACATACATCTCAGGTTTCTGTCGTTTTTTTAGTTTTCCTAATCTTTAATATAGTCTTTTTTAAAAATATGAACATATTCTTCACTTACTGGGGTAGGTGTACTAAGATGGGCCAGTCGGAGCGCAAACATACTGAAGTTTGCATTTTCGATGCGACACAAAGTGCAAATTTTGTTAAATGTAAACATCATCTGTGCAATGCATTCTGTTCCGTCTTCATTTTACTTATTTTAATACTGTTTATATATGTATGTAATGCAAATAAAATATTGTTTTTAACTGAAACTAAATTATTTTAGTGTTTATTATTATTATTATTATTATTATTATTATTATTATTATTATTATTATTATTATTAACTTGGCAGCCAAGACAATTAACACAAAATAGATCATGGCCGCATTGCCAAGTTATGATACTTGCAGGAGGGCAGTTAATTCTCGTTAATACGAATTTCAAGGGACTAACAACACATTTTACATTATACCACTAATTTGTATTATCACGAGTAGCCTATAAGCTTGACGTGTTAATTTAAGTTAGTCAATGGTGCAGTTCTAAATTGTGAACACTAACAAACCACCTGCATATTAATAGAATAGGTGTGTTTCCTATTCCTGTACAGATGCTCAGTATGAGCTGGAGGGGTTAGCAGCACATATGTGCAGTCTATTGCTCCCTGGTTTTAGGAAAAAATAGGTGTTTTGCTGTTCGCCTCAAAAATGCACTGAGCACAACTGCCAATGCACGAGAAAAGGCGGACTGGGAAATGCCAGCAACAATGGTGACTGTTTAAAACATGCTTTCAAAAGTTCTTAAAAAATTGATGCAATTGTAAGTGTCACAAATTGTCTGCAACATTTCTCTTAAATGGGATCTGAATGAAATATTTTACTACACTATTGTGACAGGGTAGATGGATTCCCTGCATTGATAAGGTCATCTCCCACCAGCAGCGGGGACATGGGAGGCCTGTCCATCAGCAGGCGCTGGTGACTACAGGGTTAACATTCTGTAGGAGTTGGCCTGCTAGGAGGCTGGTGGAGGGGAACGCGGTACACCTGGTTCCAAGCCCAGGTAATCGCGTACGGGGTGGAGCCAAGGTGTACAAAAGCGGCAGCCTTTCCACCGGTCGGGACAGTGTTCCTGGGACCAGAGAGAGAGAGAGCATGCAGGTCAAAGAAAGAAAAGCCTTTAAACTTTCTGTGTGTTTTTGCCATCAGACTAAGCCGTCCTGTTTCCTTGCCTATCGGCTGCCAAGGACTGGCCACTCCCGGGATTGTGGGATTTAATGGACCAGGACTGCCAACCAAAATCACGCTCCTCTCAGGACCCGTCAAATTGCAAACAGTGTGTTTTGAAGTGACAGTGCGTCTTTTTGTTTTTGCACCTTTTATTGTCTGTGGCTATAAATAAACGTGGTTGCACCTTTCCTTTGAAAATCTTTCTGAGGCCTTCCACTAAAGTCACACATTTTCTGAGATTTACACAATACAATATACGTCTGCAATGCAACACAATTGCACATCAGCTAAGCATAATTTAGTCAGTTTCAACTGGGACCTGCTTTAGCCAGCAGTTGTAGAACCAGTACTGTTCTATATATTTGTCATATTATAAAGGATTTCAAAATGTTATCAAAAATGTTAACATGATTTAAAAATTGCCAGATGTATGTAGCTGTTCATGCCAAAATGTATTTTATTACACAAATTTAAGTTAACACAATACCTAACTAATGGTCTGCTTAGGATTTTAATTTAATAAAAATGGTAAAAATTTAATTTTGGTGAAAATAGCTTGAAAATGTGACCCTTGATTGAACTCTGTGATGAACCACTGTAGCTTGAAATTGGCCAGAACTCTGGTCATCGGGACATGAACGTCTGAGACTCCCACATTTTCCTTAAACTGGTCCGCTTGTGAACAGATCAAGGTTATTTTTAGGTGACAAACATAGCCTTTTCACAACTGTATTTCATAAATATGTGAGCTACAGTATTAATGGAAATGCCAATGTCCATGCCTGTGTGACTTTGGGTTCAATTCATTTTGATTTACTGAAGATCAATTCTCACTTCTCGGTCTGAGGAACATTCATAATGTACAGAGCCAAAAATTCTAAATTAATGTTCTTATATCCAATAAAACATGTGACTTTTGTATTCCAATGCGTTTATAATACAACTGAGAGCGGGATTTTACTGTAAGTACTCAAAAAGAGTTGAAAGGATTGCATGACGATTTCTTTGTGGAAACACAATACGTATGGCAGCAGAAATGGAAGCCATTAGTGCAAGTGCTTGTCATCGTGAGTTATCTTGCAAGCATGTGAAATAAACTCAAGTTTCATGTGTTAAGGTATCAAACCCCTCCGAGCAGCATTTATAGTATTGAGTCAGAAAGAACCTTTTGAGTTTAGTTCCAGTCAGCCTTTCATAGACCCATGCAAAATGTTTATTGCAAACACTTTGCATATGGGAAAAGTTTTAAAAAGATTGTGTGAGCCTGAATAACAATAACAATATAAATCTGCATCATCAGAAAGGTTTTAGTGTTTTCAGGAGGATAAATATAACAATTAAACCCTTACCTCCATCAGCTTCATCAGCACCAAAATGGTTGCGATAAAACAGCATGAGCTCAATCTTATAGCACTTGTAGAGTATCACTAAACAGACAAGTAGCAGCAGGATGGCGCCAAGCCCACCAGCAAGTTCAACTGTGTACATCAGCTCTGAAATTAAAGGAGGAAAAAAAGATAATGCATACCTGACTGAAAATGAGCAACACAGCGTTCAATTTAATACATGCAAACAAGCATACTCATTCATTCTAGTGGTGCTCAGCTTGAAAATAATACAGACAATGCAGAAAACCTGCAGGCTGATGGGACTTAACATGAAAGTTAATAGTTGCGACCTTGCTCAGCCTGAAACCCTTGTGTGGCTGTGAAGATTAAAGGTCCATTAAAAGTGATAGTCAGGGGCTCCTGAGTGGCGCATCCAGTAAAGGCGCTCTGCGTGGAGTGCAGGAGGTGCCCTATAGCCTGGAGATCACAGGTTCGAATCCAGGCTATGTCATTGCTGACCGTGACCGGGGGTTCCCAGGTGGCAGCACACAATTGGCCGAGTGCCGCCCGGGTAAGGAGGGCTTAGGTAGGCAGGGCAATCCACGGTTCACCACGCACCAGCAACCCCTGTGGCTGATAGGGCGCCTGCGGGTCTGCAGTGGAGCCATTCAGATCTGTGTTGTCCTCCGGCACTATAGGTCTGATGGCTTCGCTGTGGATCCGCAGCGTGAAAAATGACGGACTGGCAGGAACACGTTTCGGAGGTCGTCAGGGGGTTGAACCGGGATTAATAACCAGGATTAATAACAACACAGTTAGCGATTCTAAATTGGGGAGAAAACTGGGTAAAAATCATTGGCTATGACTAAATTAAAAAAAAAAAAGTGATAGTCAGTAGTTATATAAATATTTGCACACATATTTTATTCTGAACCATATCATAAACAACGTAATTGTTCAACCAGATGTGCTTTCTGAGCCCCAGGACCTTTCATAACCAACATATGTACTGTAGCTAAGAGCTAGTTCAGAAAAAAATGACCATGCAGTTTCAAAGTTGTTTTCTTTGTTCTTGATTATAGCAGTATCACAGAGGTGGTCCACGTTCGCGATTGGCTGCATTAAGAACAAGTTAACTATTAAGTAACAGAAATTTAAACCAGAACCACCCTAAGAACTTTTAAGAAATATTACTAAACGCAATACATATGTACAGTGTAGTGCGGTAACATCCCAGTGAGGTAGCCTTGATTGGAAATACATTATTTTTAAGGTCATAAGACAGTTTTAAGATTGAGCTCAATAGCTTTTATATTCATTCAGTTGTTGGCTACAGTACAGGTGAATAGCCTTGAGATTAATTATTTGAGAGTTGGAAATCAAGTACAATACGTGTGAAATGAGTCCCCGGTTATAAAAAAGTCAAGATACCAACTCCTGTCCTGGAACAGTAACATTTTTTTGTTTTGAGGTGGGTTTGAGTTCTCGCAATCCCTCTCTACCATGTCTGGCCATGTTTAGCTGTATGTTCAGACACACTTTACAGACTAAGTCAGGTACTGTAGGGGAGAGACAGCAGGCTATAACCTCAGTGTGTTTAAGTCCGTTTGCGATATCTTTTTGATGCCGCCTGTTTCAAGGATGTAAAGAAACACACTGTTTGCATGTTTGAAATCGGTGTCTATAATGATGTTTAGAGACGACAGCGGGACAATTAAAACATTGGTTCAAGCCAACTGGCAAGCCTAGCTGCTGAGTATTGTTCACCCACTGCACTTCTCACTTTGGCAAAGAAATGCCTTCATACTGAGTCTCAGAAGAAGTTTTCCAGTTAATGTGAATCTTTTTTTCTGTTGAATTATGAAGTCAGCAAACAAACTGAAATTTACCTGGAGGAAGTCTGACATTTTTTGTTGATGTGGAGAAAACAATGGCTACCAGTTCAAGATTTAAAAATTCTAAAATTCAAAATGGTTGAGACAATGTTGGTGATGAGGCCTAGTTGCAAGGACTTGTTTTTACCCATTGGTTGTACTGTAATAATGCAATGGCTTAGATCACGCAGTAGCTAATCAGGACACATACATTTATGAACCCATGTTATTAAAATGACGTCATTTGGGCCAACATGGCCAAGATTTGTTGATTTGAGTTTCTAGAACTGAATCTACCTTGGGGCATAATCTGAAGCAAATGGAATCTACCCTGGATAGGCCTGACACTGAGACTGAGGTGTACAGTAGTCACAGCACAAGCCTACAAATTGAATGACTGCCTAATTATTTGCCTGATGGATTGGACATGCTAAACTGACTCTGGGGGGGTGGGGTTGCATACTCACTCCAGAAAGATCCTGCCCTGCATCTCTGTCAGTTCAAACATGAAGCAGCACGCAATCCTGTTTATCCTCAAAGCTTACAGCATACAAAACTCTCCACAATAGATCAGGTAAGACTTGATGGGTTTCCGTCAGTCTCATAAGATTAAACTGAAGAGGAACATTTTTCTTTGCCTGTGTCTAAATAAAAGTACTTGTGGAAGATTAAGACAAATTATCTATAAACACTAGAAACTGCATCCCACTTATGTGCCAATATATTTGACAAAGTTCCTCGCCAATTCGCGATTTATCATCTTTCTAAGCAGTGCTGATTTATGTTTAGATGTGCCACATCATCACAATTTGTCAGCTTTGACATTTTGATTTGAGTGTGTTACGGCTCTGCCATGCACCGCAGGGGAGACGGAAGTGATGGATCGGATTCATTGTCACAAAGCTCAATGCCAGCATACAGGTAATCCAAACAAATGCAGCCAAACCTATCTGCTTGACAACGGCCGTCTCCTCGGTGATGTCACTTTATCTCATTGTGGCAGCAGCAGATAAGGCATCTCTGTCTTCTGTCTCTCTCAGGCATTATCATTATTTTGCTGAAGTGAGAATACGTAACTGCTTTGTACCTTAGAATCTTAAAAAAAACACAGCCACTCCCGATTGCATTGTTTGAACATTTACATCCTAGGCATAAACAACTGCTGAAATCATTGGAATCCGTTGATATAGGTTACTAGTTTTTGCTTCTAATAGGAGGAGGTAGTTTCTTCTAGTGACCAATACTCCTGTTCAGCTCTCAAAAGTGCCATGGAACCTTTATATCAATACGATGTGGTATACATAATAATACCGACGAACAAGCAAGGCCTGTTACCTTTAGCCATGCTTTAAATATTCACCATGTAATTGATGTGTTTGCATATCACATTTAAAGTTGTTGTACCCATGTAACACTTCCACTCCAATCAACCCAAAATGATTTTCTTTCCATAAAAAAGTCAGACTTTCATTTTTATCCCTGTAATTTTCTAACCTATAAGGCACTGTTTAACAAATACATACAACAAATTCCCATATTCCAGATCTCCACACAAATGCATGTATGATATTTCTATACCAGTTATCCCCAAACAACTATATTTAGCTAGAAACAGACAACTACCAAAGAGGCCTTTCTTTTCTTATTGATTGCATACCTGAAAGCACACAGTTTACTTAAACCTAATTTAAATAACTTGCTTGTTAAATGCCAATGCTTTTGTGATTTAAATACACCAGAGAGTTGTTTTTTTTCTCTGACATTTGTGTATTCATTACATTGGATCTTCTAAAATAGCATTCCTCCTCAAGTCAAGCTTGGAAATCTCTACCTTAAAGCAATAAGCAACTGGGGTAGCATACCAGTGTACTGTAGCATAGCCACACAAGTCATATTTCCTCTTAATGGCAGGGAAACATTCCCAAGTGCTGTACATCCAGGGAAACTCATTTGCCACTTGAACAGGTGATGCAGCCAGTTGAGGTGGTAACTCTTGATGACATCAGTGGGCTAATAAGTATGGTTTTGCTTTTAGAACTGTTCCTGCAACGACCTGCCAAAGCGAAAATGGTTTTGGAAACTGAATGGTCTTTGATACCTGCCTGTCCCTAGTCTGTCCAAGCTGTAACAGGTGCAGGAGCTGGCCTCAGCATGCTAACAGCAATGACCACAGGCTGCTGACTGTATATGTGAACAATTTACATAAACTGGTGCCCTAGGAACTGGACAAGGATCTTTTGACTTCACCTTGTCAGTTTTAACTATGTGGAGTCGCTGCCAACAGTAATAACACAAATTATAATACAAAGAATAATTATCAGAGGTTTTTCAGAGGTCTCAAAACAACTCGGAGGAGTGCATGCAAGAAAAGAGCATTGCAATCATTTTATTACAGGCCATTAACTGTTATTCTTTTGGTAGCACAATTACTTCTGTCAGAGAAAACATGCTGATTGCTGCTGCAAAAGCAGAATGGGTTCTTAATAAATTGCTTCAGTTTTGAAACCAGACCTTTATACAAGTGCTATCACACAGGGTCGAATTTTGTTTCCCCTGATCATGATAATTTAACCACTGAGTGCTGTTTCTGATTTGACTAATTAAAACAAAGTGCTTTTTCCTCTTTCAAACTGTGGTATGGGTGGAAGCAGTTTAGACTGCGGGAATTTTGTGTCTAATCATAATGTAATTATCAGGTAGGCTCCAGGCTTGAACCTAGAATCTGCACCTGGCTATAATAACTCAAGCACTTGTCTCAATGGCGCTGTGTATGTCCAATGTTTTGTAATTATGAATTATAGACTGGATTAAAAAGTAATTTACTAGGTTATTTTATACAGCAGCCTGGAAAGGCATCATATTAAATTTTAATCGCATGCCACTTGTCGTCTTAACAGCGCACCCTTAATTTTGATACAATGGGCTCACACATGGAGAAGTCTATTTTCATTATCTTTTAAATTATTTCAGTGGAACAATCCGATGCAGGAAATACTTCAGTGTCGGCTGTCTTTAATTCAAACCTCACTAGTTCAGAACTAACCTACAATGCATACTGATAACAGCTGCAGAAAGCAAGCTTCGATATGGAATGAGTGTGTGGAGCATTTACAGCCGTCACTGTATGTATCTAAAATGTGACTTTTTTTTTATTACTCTTTTTATCGAACACATTTTGAAAAATCCATTAACAATCAGGAATGCATTAATCCACTGCTTGGTGTGGGTTTGATCAATTGCAAGCCTTACATTGAAAACAACTCATTACTTCTGTTATGAAGCAACATGACCCAGTTCTGTGCAGTCATTAATATTGCATCATAAATCCATAAAATAAACATCACATTAAAAATAATAATAATAATAATAATAATAATAATAATAATAATAATAAAAAGGTTCAGACTAAGATTATTAGCTATATTCTTGGTAATGATTCTTGGCTGCTGGCCATTTTGGCATATATATGTATGTAAGCATTCATTTTGACGAATGAGTAATTTATATAAATTAATATATAATATTATATTAGACCAACCATGCCTGCAGGTACAAGATATGTAAAAAAGACTATTTATATATGCTATATCAATATTTATATTATATCAGTGTTTGACTGGTCTGGCAAATGTGTAGGATGACTTGTAAGCTGTTTCTTTTAAATTCCTCGTCCATTGGGAAATCAGATGTGACCACTATTGTACCTTGCCTAACTTATTCGCAACACAAGCCTAAAGAAGAACCCTACTTTGCTAATTAAGTCTGTAGACTGCATTCAATGATTACTGTTGGTTTTTGGTAAGTAGACTGATATTTACCTCTTTTGTGTAAAAGAATACTGGCATGCCGCCTTCCATTCCCATTTTCCACATAACATGAGTAATTCCCAAGATCCCCTTCTTCCACAGAATCGATAATGAGGGAAATGGAAATTTCTTGCTCCCCAAGGTGCTCTCTAAGAACTCTGGAAAGAAAAAAAAAAAAAGATAGTAGTTTGTTTACATTTCCAAAAGATGCTTTCAGTTGCAGGGACACAGGCCCCTTTGTAAGCTGTTTGTCACTGCCATTCTGGAAACCAAGTAACACTCCTGCTATGACTGCAGCAGTAGAAGGTCATACTTGTCATCTTCAAGCTCTGTTACAGCTAGGAGGCCAAACATAAAGCCCCCTGAGTTTGCTGTTCTGATATCAAAGAAGATTGAATCATTAATTACTTATCTTATTGACAAATGCTTACTATCCCAAGGGGCTTATTAAGTGTTCAATTCTGTCTGTAAATTTGTTTCTATTTTATGAAAGGGGAACACAAAATAAACAACATGATTAAGATTAAAAACCTTGGTTTAACTACTCAGTTGTTTGGTTCTAGTTTTGTAAAATGAATAGTTGCACCTTTTAATTTAAGACTGGGATAGATGTCTTGGAGAATAAGGTACCAATATCTAGGAGGTCTCCTCCATAATAGGCGCTGCAGGATGTTTAACCCTTGTATTTACATGGCTGACACCAACAGTGTGCAAGATTAAAAACAAAATGTGTAAACATAAAATATCAAATAACGATAAAGCAATTAAAAAGAGTAACCAGACAGAATCACACTTCATACTATAACAAACTCATATTGTATAAGACAGCAGGGGTGTACAAATCATGTTATTGACTTTTGAATACTTCAGACAAATCTCGTTTGTGTTTAATAGAATATAGCTGCTACCGTGGAAACCAAGTAGCAGTGGAAAATTATTCTCAATAAATTGAATGAAAATTCACAGCTGGGAATTTACTGCAGTAATATGAATAGGAACACCAGTTATTTTGAGTATTTGTAATATTTGTTCTACATTTCTTGTTTTTGTTTTTGTATTGTTAAAAAAACGAAATACCTTGTTAAACAGAACTTCAGATACACACACTACAACATTGTCTGTTCATGAATTACATTTGAAGCATTGGATTCCCTATTGTAACTTTGGGTTGCTAAAGGAAACAATATTACCTGTTCGAATCGCAGAAGCATTATGGCAAAGCTTAACTAATTGAACAGGTGGCGCCTTATCCTGGAGGTGATATCTGGGATTGATCTTCAAGTTTGTTTCCATTTACTCCACTGCTGGCCGTGGCCTTGAGCGTTGAATGAGCACATAGGTAAAACCATTACCTTTCAGGGAGCCAGGTTCACAATAGTTAACTCACAGTACTCTTACAAGGCCAATTTTCCTTACAGTACTGATCTATTATACTAAAGCTGGTGCCAGTTGGCACCAGGTCAGCTCACTGGATTTGCCCAAATGGATGGATTATCCACCAAGCATAATGAAAGCCTAGACTTTGAGAGTGCTTGAATATTCTTGGTAAGACCGCTGTAAACAAGAAACTCCTCAGTTCTTATAACAAAGCAATCCAAAGCTTAAATGAATACAGAATGCTGTCGCTTACAACTTTTAGGCCCTGGTTTAAATGTCTTGGGCTCTGTTGGCTGGTTCAAATCTAATTAGGTTACACTCTTTGGCAGGAAAGCTGGATTTAACCTCTAAGTAAGTTTTGCATTGACAAAGAAGAAAAAACAGTTACCGCAGTAACAATAGCTGGCATGCAGCCTTTGTTCAGGAGATTCTGTAAAAAATCCAGTATCTCTACAATAACATAGTCACAACAAGTGTCTTGCTTCCCCTCTTATGTTGATGATATAGAGGCCCACCATCAATAGTGGAATATCAATGCCATAAGTATTTGGAGCCTTGGAGGGTAATTGTGGTTTCCCACAACTAAGAACACCTAATCATGTACAGCAGTCAAGGTGTTAAGGTAAGTCATTGCAATTAAGTGTATCTAAGTAACTGGATATGTATTTCATAATTACTGTTTCTGGGACATGCTCTTACATAGCAGTGTGCTTTCCAATTACATATTCATATCATATAAAGGTGACAGAACTGATTAAGAAAATTAGAACCATTATCAGCAAAATTCCTTAGGTTGCAATTCAGAGGCACACTTTTCAAGCTCTTCAGAAAGAAGATATTTCTGGAGACACACTAGACCTTGTACTACATAAGCTGAAGAGGCTATTAGCCTTTTGAATAGTTATTTGATACATAATTCATATTAGGTATTAAAAGCTGCATAAGCAACGAGTCTAATGTATGCTAGTTTCCATGACATTTATTTTGCAACAAGTGCAAGAGCAACGTATAATTTTCTAAAAGGAATAAAGTAATGTTAACAGTTCAAAACTAGCAACAAATTGCTAGTTTAATGCTAGTTTTATACCATAGAGTTCTATTGCTTCAAGAAAATATGCGTTTGCTTTTGCACTTAAATATGGTCCACAGTATTAAAAAAATCACATTCATTATATTTCATACTATTTATACTACTTGCCCTACTTTTTACTACTACTTTTAAAAATTTCTGTTGAAAATCCAGTTCTGTCTAGGTTACATTTCATATAAACTTTATATTGCAGGACATTTACTTAAAGGTCAATTCAATTTAGCTACCTTTGTTCTCATGAAAAAGACAGATACAAAAAAAGACAGTGAACAGATACCATTTTCTTTAGGTTCACGCTACTTTATGAGAGTCATGTCTTCTGATTTCCAGGCCAGTCAACCGGGGATAAATCACTGTCTTTAACTGTTTTTTAAAGACCTAGCCAAGTCATGTGTGTCTTAACATTGACAGTGGATTATAAAGATAAGTTCAATGTTAAATCATGCAAAGTCATGACCATATATATAATATACTGTATATACCGAGAATCAAAAGAAACTTATCACTATTATAACACATTTATTTTCAAAAATAAATAAGGTATATTAATGATGGACATTGACAAAATGTTTTTGGTTTCTTTTTAATCACTCGATCATTCATCCTTGACCATGACAAGCTTGAGTGACTATGACTGAAGCATATGCACTTAATCACCTAATTAGTGAGACAGTTGATTGGACAGTGGTTATGGAGTGATTTCTGCTGTTGAATTGGAAGCTTGAATAAAAGCAATAAAGAAAATCACAGAAAAAAAACAATATGCCACATCTGTCAAGAGAGCAGCACCTTCGTGCAATCGGCATGTTGGAGGCTGTACTAGGGCAGCGTATTGTGGCTCGCCGTCTTGGGTGCTCACAGCCAGCAATTTCAAACCTGGCGAGACGGTATAACCAGACACACTCTGTCAATGACAGGCGACGAACTGCCCAAGATTGACAGATCATTTTGCAGAATCTTCGTGATGTCAATTGTTAATCAGCACAATAAAAAGTCACTGCACCTGCTCTAAAACAGAGTTTGTCATTTTTCGATCACATCTAGTGAATTTTATCCAAATATAAGTGATAAGATTCTTTTGATACTCAAATATAACTGATACGTTTCTTTTGATGCTCAGTATATATAATACATGGATGAAGGCTATATTTGCATCCTGAGCCATTCGAAAAAAAAGTGATAATACCATAGTAGTGACATCAAAAAGTGATAATTCCTCTAGAGGAAAATATACCCATTCGACTCCACGACACCATCACCTTCAATTCAAACACAAAATGTCTTGTTTTCAATCACTCAACAACACCTACGGTACAGAAATGTTCATTAATGATCAACAAAATGAGAATATGTTAAAAAAAAAAAAGTAAAACTGGTACCATCGTATCTCAGAGAAACTAAACGGATAACAACATAGAACGTCTGTACAGCACTGAAAAACACTATTTAAAAAAAAAAAACCCAAACGGTACTGCTGAACCTCATCTTCTTTAATATTAGCATCACAAGGGTATCCATGTATTATAAAAAATAATAGATGGGCCTCTTCAGTGAGTTACAGGAAAACAATCCCATCTCGGGTTTCTGTGACAGTTTATAAATTACTTAACCTTCGGTCTTGTAATTTGTCACAGAAACCCTGGATGAAATTATGTTCCTGTAACTCACTGACGCCATCTATATATATATATATATATATATATATATATATATATATATATATATATATATATATATATACAGTACTGTGCAAAAGTTTTAGGCAGGTGTGAAAAATGCTGTAAAGTAAGAATGCTTTCAAAAATAGACATGTTAATAGATTATATTTATCAATTAACTAAATGCAAAGTGAGTGAACAGAAGAAAAATCTAAATCAAATCCATATTTGGTGTGACCACCCTTTGCCTTCAAAACAGCATCAATTCTTCTAGGTACACTTGCACAAAGTCAGGGATTTTGTAGGCATATAGTCAGGTGTATGATTAAACAATTATACCAAACAGGTGCTAATGATCATCAATTCAATATGTAGGTTGAAACACAATCATTAACTGAAACAGAAACAGCTGTGTAGGAGGAATAAAACTGGGTGAGGAACAGCCAAACTCAGCTAACAAGGTGAGGTTGCTGAAGACAGTTACTGTCAAAAGTCATACACCATGGCAAGACTGAGCACAGCAACAAGACACAAGGTAGATTTTGCTTTATGTTTTGGATCATTGTCTTGTTGGAAGACAAATCTCCAGTCCCAGTCTCAGGTCTTTTGCAGACTCCATCAGGTTTTCTTCCAGAATGGTCCTGTATTTGGCTCCATCCATCTTCCCATCAATTTTAACCATCTTCCCTGTCCCTGCTGAAGAAAAGCAGGCCCAAACCATGATGCTGCCACCACCATGTTTGACAGTGGGGATGGTGTGTTCAGGGTGATGAGCTGTGTTGCTTTACGCCAAACATAACGTTTTGCATTGTTGCCAAAAGTTCGATTTTGGTTTCATCTGACCAGAGCACCTTCTTCCACATGTTTGGTGTGTCTCCCAGGTGGCTTGTGGCAAACTGTAAACGACACTTTTATGGATATCTTTAAGAAATGGCTTTTTCTTGCCACTCTTCCATAAAGGCCAGATTTGTGCAGTATACGACTGATTGTTGTCCTATGGACAGAGTCTCCCACCTCAGCTGTAGATCTCTGCAGTTCATCCAGAGTGATCATGGGCCTCTTGGCTGCATCTCTGATCAGTCTTCTCCTTGTATGAGCTGAAAGTTTAGAGGGACGGCCAGGTCTTGGTAGATTTGCAGTGGTCTGATACTCCTTCCATTTCAATATTATCAGCTTGCACAGTGCTCCTTGGGATGTTTAAAGCTTGGGAAATCTTTTTGTATCCAAAGTCCGCTTTAGAACTATCTTCAGCGTAAAGAAGAACAAGGAGTCCTGGAAGTGATGGTATGGCCCCACAGAGCCCTGATCTCAACATCATCGAGTCTGTCTGGGATTACATGAAGAGAGAAGCAACTGAGGCTGCCTAAATCCACAGAAGAACTGTGGTTACTTCTCCAAGATGTTTGGGCCAACCTACCTGCTGAGTTCCTTCAAAAACTGTGTGCAAGTGTACCTAGATGAATTGATGCTTGATGCTGTTTTGAAGGCAAAGGGTGGTCACACAAATATGGATTTGATTTAGATTTTTCTTCTGTTCACTCACTTTGCATTTAGTTAATTGATAAATATAATCTATTAACATGTCTATTTTTGAAAGCATTCTTACTTTACAGCATTTTTCACACCTGCCTAAAACTTTTGCACAGTACTGTATATATATATATATATATATATATATATATATATATATATATATATATATATATATATATATATATATATGTGTGTGTGTGTAAAAGAATGCTGTAAAACGCTTTATAATCAACAGCTGGGAGAAAAGAAAAAGTATTATCGTGTGCCAGCAGACAATGTTTAAATCAAAGGCTTTTCTGTCTTTGGTACTGTGGGAATAATGATTAAGGGCTGGGTAAAAAAAAACAAACAAAAAAAGCATAAGTCCTCCTGAGGCAAACATTCTCTTTGATATCCCAATCTACATCAAACAGAGCTGATTACCCAAAAATAGTTTTGAATGAGCTTCTTGACATTTACTAGGTGCAGGCTTTCAGAACCTTTTTTTTCCCCAATTGTCCTTACTGGTGCAGGGAAGAGGCACTGTTGTCTCATTTAGATCAGTAAATCATTGTATGGTTCAGAAAGTAGTTAAACACCTAATGGAATGTGTCCCCTTCTATCGGTGACATAAATCTGAGTTTAAAAGCCATTTGGCAACCTTGTTTTTATTTAGCACCTTCTGACCCTTGTAAAAGTTTACAACATTGTTAGGATTGTATTTTGTTGTAAAACAAAAGAGAAAGCATGATAAAGCACATACAAGCTTGACAATTCATTGATAAGACTAGTAAAACAAGGTAAAAAAATATTGTTTAGTCTTCTAAATACATTCACGTTATGGCAAACTGCTGAATTCACGTCCACCATGAACCTGTTTCTGTAGAGAAATATGTTAGACATCCACTATTTTATACAGTAAAAGGGAATCTGCATTGATGGTTTGAATTATGTGGTAATAAGGGCTTAATGACTGTACTGGCTCCAGAAGGATCCCTTTATACTGTAGTTGATCCAATTCCAAAGGACTTTCCTAGTTTTCCTATTAACCGGGCTACTACACTAATCACCCAATCTGCACCTGCTTCAGTCAGATAATGTGGTTTGTTGGATGATTCTAGATTTTCCAGACTGATGATTGCTAGTCTTATAACTCCTGATGCACTTGAGTGCTTGCCTGAATTCCTCTGGGGAGCTTCCATGCGTAAGGAAGAAACCTCCCACCTGTACACTTACTTTACTTAGATCAAGCTCTGCATCTGCTAAGCAACACAACTTAATTTGGAACAGAGCAGTTCACCAAGTAATTCTGCTTTTAATTAGAATGAATGCACGACAGATTCCACAACGAGATCCGATAAACAAAATATTCCCACAGCAGCTTCATAACTAAAAGGTTATTCTATGCTGGATCTCTCGACACATTGGATACATTTTGTTTATTTTTTTTAAAATATTTTATTTGTCAATGTTAATTGTTAACTTTTCATTTTATGTGAAGTTTTTTGATGGCTTCAAGGGCTGTAGGAGACCTCAGTAAGTAAAGACCTGTGTTGCTCTTGAAGTATGCCTATCTGTAATTAGCTTTCTTAGTGGCCTGTCATATAAAGGGATTATTTTGCATAACGTAAGAGGCTGCTCTCTGGTTCAGTCTATCTGGCTCCCGGAATGTAGTTTAAGTTGAACCAGCTTTTGGTTCAATGTAACTCTGAAGTGGAAAAAGGTGGCTTTGCACCCTTGAAACAGAGCTCCTCGTGATCTTGTGTTAAGCCTTTGATCCTTTAAAGTGCTAATATCATCAATTACCCAGGCCAGTCGGTTTCATGTTGCCCTCCTCCATCACACACACACACTATTGTACTATACAGAGCATCTCTGTGTTGTTCATCCTGTGCAGGCTTTTCAATTTTTTTAAATTTATTTTTTGTTGCTTGGGAGCTGCTGCAATATGAATGGTCTAGCCTATGCATGGGTAAGGTTTCATTTTACATTTCAGTAACCCACGAGACACATACATGCATGTATTAAACCACAAATCGACATTGATTCACCATACTAAGATCATTATAAATGTTTTAGATGTATCAAAAACTGATGTTTGCTTCAAGATATGAATTCCATACAAGTTTAATTGGATATCATTGATTTTAATATTACTAGAATCTGTTGTATGTACTGCTGAACAGCCTGTTGGGTAGTAAGTTAGATTCACATGCTTGATATTCTTCTGTGTTCTTATTCAGGTTTCCTCTAATACCACCTGTTCTATAAAGTACTTCTTACTGTACCTAAAAAATAAAAATACAAATCCCCTAAAAACCTGTCTTTGTATGGACATTTTTTGTGGGAGCTTGAAGCAATTATACAAAAAATTAAACAGCAGCTGTCTACATGTAAGTGATATTTGTATGTCATGTACGCAGCACTAATGATTACATTAGCAACCACCAGGTTCATAGCAGGAAAGCAAGAAATCTGCCTTTCTTCCTTGTGTGGAATAGACAATCTGCAGCTGTGTGCTCTGTGGGTGTCTAAGAAAATTAATCTCACAGATCTTTCGGCAGGGAAAGCCAACATGTGGAACCCCCCAATTTTCTGTCAGAAGGAAGGGAGTCTGAGGCATCATTGAGCTGGATAGGCCTTCACTATCTGTTGGTTTCTCCAACACTGTTGATATTTTTCCTGCACACAACTTAAAGAAGCAGATGGTTATAAGTTATAGTTTAGTTATAATTTAATCTAGTTATAATTTAAAGGTTTAGTCAAACATTGGAATTTGGTTTTCATTTAATTAATTAATATATTAATGAATATACTGTACTTTAATAAGAACAACTTCACCTCTGGAGTTTACAGTCTCAATTTAGCTTCCGATGGACAGCCCACATACTTTAATTTGGTAGTATTAGCAGTCTCTCTTTGAGGTAGTCTCATGACGGAAAGGCAGTGGGTGTTTAGGTCAGTGAGGTGTGGTGCCATTGTCCCTCATAAATTCACACAAGAGGTTGCAACACATGCCAATTATTTTGCTGTAACAAGGTAAGGAGGACAAGTGACTACTTTCACAGCTGTAGCATTACTAAAAACAGGATTTTTGTATATCAGCAAAGTCCAATTAAAATGCGTAACTAAGTAACAGGTATTATAACTAGGCCCCGTTGTTTTTCACTTGTTTTTTAACCTGAATTTCATCCTCTAGCCACACAATGTCGATTACATTACATTTCCTTGGTATCTGGATCTCACTGTGCACAAATATATAATTTGTCTACAGAAGGGGAGATTTTTGTTTCATGGATTTCCTGATTCTGGCCTCAATCCCTGAACAGTATAGTTAATTTAACAATTTATTGGAGTCTGGGCATTTGATAGATTATGTAACATTGATAAGCTGTGTTTTTATTTTATTGGTTTTGTTTTGTTCTTTGATATAATGTAAGAAAAAAGTGTTCACAAGGAGCCCATAACTGTTACTTATGTTTGCATGAAAGACAAATAAATCCATTCTCAGTTCTTGTGCATAATATTTTTCTGTTAAACTTAAGCATCATCAGTTGGATAAGCCAGTCTTCTTTCGTGGATTGAAGTTGCTCTGTGTAAATGTGTCGATATGAAGAAACACTTTCAGCATCCACAAAATTGGTAACAACTAACAAATATCTTTTAGCCTTTCTTGCTAAATTGGGAAATAGTTATTCTGCATTTCTCCAAAATTCGTCAAAGAAATTCCACTACCGTTTCCTTTCGCATATAGCCGATATCTCCCCATTTCTGATTTACAATAAGCATCAAACCCTGGAATAGAATCTAATGGGAGGGTTTCTTTATTCAAACTACAAACTTCTTGTGCGTCGAAAATCCTTACTTGTGAGCTGGTTGAATAAAACATGGTTTTAGTCTGCATTGATAAAGGGTTGTAGTAGCATGTACATTTTTCATAAACTTTGTGGAAAGTTTTAACACACTGTTTGTTTATACTGGCATCTGTGCTGTGCAACTCTTGTGCCAGTGCTCGGTATGTATTTATTAATTCTGCAACTTTATTATACGTTTATACGTTTCCACTAGTCCCTTACAATGCGTTGCAACTGGGGAGAGTTGAGATACCAGGCGGACATTGCTGTGTTTGATCTCTCAAAGACATGGCTTTTGATTTTGTTGGTGCATCCATGTTTTCTAAAGCAGCAAGTCTCGAAGTAAGCTTTTTCTTTAAACGCATCAATATGTAGAAAGGCCATAATTATCCCTCATAATTAGGGGGTATTTTCTAATTATCTAGAATTTAATGTGTTGATTCCTTAATTATTCTTTAGATCAGTTTAGCTGGAGTGGTTGCACAGACACCTGGAGGTTTAGGACTGAATTGCAGGTTAGTCCTGTTGTTTTAATTCTCCAGTGAATTTTGCAGGGCCCTAATTATAACCAGGGCTTCTGATTTTCTGCGTTTTACTCTGACTTTTCCATTGTCCTTTAAGAATTCAATTGATACCTGTTGAGCCATTCGTGCATCTCAATCACAACTGAAAAACGTGTTAATCGTAACATTAATTAACGTTTTCTGTGAAACAACTAGATTGGCTTTTAATTGGCCAAGCCTTCATTTTTCATTTATAAGCAGGATGTACAAACGAGATCGCCACATGTTAATAAGCGACTAATCTTTATTAAAACTATAATGAAAAATAAAGTATTTTATGCTGGACACACTTTATTACAATCGTTATGCGTAACTGTATTTACATAACGATGAGTCGCTTCTGCTTTTAAATGAAAAAGTAAGACTTGAGATTTAAAAGCCTGTAAATTTAAATCAATTTTACTATTAATACATTTCTCAGTTGTGGTTGAGAAAAACGAATGGCTTAACAGGTATCAACTGAATTTTTAAAGGAGAGTAGAAAAGTCAGAGGAAAACACAGGACATCTGAAGCCCTAATTATAACCCACTCAAAAGATTATAATATTATAAACTTCTGCAACCTTGCATGAGTTTTTATTGGGTTTAGTAATGTTTTTAAGTAATACATATTTTAAATTGTGTGAAATCCAGATGAATCTTTGTGACATCAATATATTTGATTAAAACCGAGTTCTAGATGCTCAGCCTAGATAAAGAACAAACAAACAAAAGCCTGTTGTTTTATTTATGCACTGTGCCTCTTTTATTTAACTATGGCTATCATGCTTCTTTTCCTGAATTGTTTGTGATTTCTACAGTTATCTTTAGTGGTGTCAAGTTTATTGTGAAATATAAAACAACACCCTGACACCTGTAGCAAACAAAGTTTTCAAATCATTATTTCAAAGACTTACTTTTCATTTACCCTACAAGACTAAACCAGTCTGTCAGACAAATTCGATAGATCTTTCTTTACTTTATTTGGAGCACCTTTAATCAAATAATAAGATAAAAAATACTGTCACTCAGGGTACTTTTCCACTGGCAAAAAACAATAACATCTCCACAGAGGGCTGCTACGGTTAATGTATTGTTTTTTTTCTTCAACAGGGAATCCAATTATGGTTTGGATTTTATTTTATTTACTTATTTATTTTACCTGATGTCGCTTTCTCGAACCCGGCTTTCATCCAGATCTTCAATAAACTTCTCCCCTTTCATCCAGTAAATTAAAGGGCTCACGTCTCCACTGTAGCCAAAAAAGGCCCGACAGGTCAGATTAGCAGGACTTCCTGCAAGAGAAAATGGGGAAAAAAAGAGGATTTTATTTTTTAAAAGCACTGAAAATGTTAATGTTAACAGCAGCTGCAGCCTCAACCTGTCCTGTAAGCTCAGAGAATAAATCAGCCTTGCACAGCCATTGCCAAATTTAATTCCCTGAGATTTACAGCCAGTGAAATGATTTCAACATGAAGCATCTATCTTTGCTTGATGACACAATGCATCTGAGCAGCCTATTCAGAATCTATCTATGTTTCATTCGACTTTTCATTAGATACTTAAAATAGAGCACACCTGTTTTAAACATCTGCTCATCCCATACCTTAACCAGAAGGTACTGTAGAACAAACATATTAAAACAAAAAAAACAAACTATAATGTACAATAAAAAGTCATACAGAGAGTTAATTCAAAATGGAGTATGTACATGTACATGCATCTGCAATGCAAAACATACAACATGCAGATATTAGAAATAATTCCTGGTAAACCTAAATAGTGCTCCCAGGCAGGGAGTTTGTACAAATTTCTCAATCTTAACTAGAAATGGGAGTTTTTGGGAACAAAAACAATGCATTCCTGGAAGCACAATCAAAAGGTTAAGGAATTAAAATGGAAATGGTATTTTATTTGATTTACAGTATTTATTTGTTTTGTTATTTAGTAGTTCTTTAAAACTAATTTAAGATATGGTGACACCACTGCCCAAAACTGATTTAAAAATATACAAGTGCTTTATGTTTCACAAAGCTTGTGTACAGTTCACTCCAAAATTGTCTTGCTTCATCCTAACTCTTATTGAACAATAGTGATAGATGTAAAACACTGTCTCATCTGGCCTCTGTAATATGTATACTTCATATTAGGCACTGCTCACTGAGTAATTTCACATTATATGCCACAGCCTACTCTCTGAACCTAACAAAGAAATCCATAATCTAACTGCTGCATTCTCTGTCAGACAGAAAATGATGTGTGGCTTACAGTAATGAAACTGCTAGTAAAGTAATGTGAAAATTAATAGCAGTGAGGGACATCTAATATGGTAGGTGGTCAACCGTAAATTAATCTATAAGTTCCTCTGAGGGATGGCACAGCTACGACTGCAGTGACTTCATTCATGTCAGGGAAGGGTCAGCGGCAATATTTTTTCAGACTAGTCTTCTAATCATGCAGTTCACCGTTGTTTCAAATACCCTCTGCGTGTCCCAGTGCCAATTCAGGTCATTCATTTCCACTAATAAACAATTATGAGCTAATACCTTTTTTTTTTTTAATTAGACTTTTTACCCTGCCCCGAAGTAGGTACCTTTAAGTCTTAGTCGGGGTTAAGAAAAATAATTAAATGATAATTAGAAAAAAAAGAAAGATTTACAGTGCCACTATTGCAACTCCCTTGCCAGCAAATATAGTTGTGCAGTAACACAGGCACAAACTATGCACCTGACCTTAAACTTACTAACAATACGTAGAAGTTCTAAAGAACTATAGTAAGGTAATTCTGGGTGTTACATGCATTACCATTTTAGATGTCCATTTGTAAACCGCATTTGCCTCATACAGTATTGTAGTCACAACTGATATGTGCAACATTTTATCTCTCACATGATGTAACTGTTATCTTAAAGGTTACTTGCAAAAACCTGAATGCTGTACATACAGCAGTGACTACTCAGAGTACTATTCACAACACATATAAAACTGAGCTGCACTGCATGCATCTAAAGCAGCTTGAACTGTAGGCAGCATCATGAAGCTGGTTGCCCACACCTGTGATGTAAAACGCTGGATGCACAGGCCTGTTGTGGTGTTCACAGAACCACTTCGAGCTGAGTCAGGAGGAGAATTTGAATCTTGCTAGGAACAGGTTACTTATTAGATATGGATTGGATGCTATAGAATGAAATACATTGCTAATAGTAATGTTGCAGGATCCTGTATTTTGTATCCTTTTGAATAAGTCTGTGTAAGATCTGAAAAAGACAGCTCCTGGTATCAAAAGGTCAGGCCGACCTGCTAAAAGGTTCCAAACCTCCCTTATCAGGCAAAAGCATCTTTTTTAATTAGACTCAGAGCCTTAAAACATTCTGATCCAGCGAGAGCAGAATGTCAAACTATATGGAACAGAGTTAATATGCTAGAAGCAATCGAACTAGGTTTGATTATAGTAAGAAAAAACAAAATTATCTAAATAAAGAAGAAACCTAATATAATAACATTAAGTAAATGTATGAGCAGACCTAAGTGTTAATATTCAAGGTTGCTTTTGCTGCTAAGCAGGTGCCTAATTAAAAATTAACCTCTTGCCTTCGGTGTATATCAATGAAGTAAAATAAAATTACAATTTATAAGCGATTGCTATATTGAAGTATCTGAATTAGAACTACATGTTATAAAATCATTTAAAGTATAAACTGTAACTTTACATTTACAGTGAACTAATGTAGTAACCTCGTTCTCACCTGCGTGTAGTAAAAGCAGTTTAGGAGATGACTCGTTGGTTTTGGCAGATGAAGTAGGGATTTTTTGCTGGTCAGCAATTTAAAAGCCAAGATCCTCTCTACAATGAGCGATCTCGTTAATATTAATGAACGAAATACCTTTCGGATAACAGAAGGAAGGAGTTTATATTAAAATAAACAATTTTCTATATATAATAGAAGAAGAGATGGAGGCACATAATGTAGGATGGGTTTACTGAATTAAGCTAAAGATTGGTTTAAAATAATGAGTATTAGAAAATGCTTACAATAGTGTCTCATATTAATCAACACAGAAAATTGGTAAAAGGAGAGGTTGTCTTAAAACCTGTTTCAACTGGATTTTGTATGAACAGAGAAAAAAGTCAGACTTAGTTCAGTCACTCTAAAGCTATCACATTCTAATATGTTAACAGATGCTTGAATTCAGATGAAAATAACTGGACCTTCCATTGGAAGCTTAAATGACTTCATATGAGATAAATGGAGTAAAATAAAATTATTGAAGTATCTGGATTGGAAATATATGTTATAAAGTCATTTAAAGTTAAACTGTTGAAAGAACATATTAAAAGTGTATTATAACAGATGCCTGACATTGACAATGTTTTAGACAAATTGTTCATTTAATTTAATCAATTTAAGAATTAATTCTGACACCAACTAAACAAAAAGTATTTTAGACATTACAATATCAATTAAACTAAAGATTATAAATGTTTAGTTTACATAAATGTTTTACTGCAATAAAAAACAGGAACTGTTAGGTTTGAATATAAGACAATAAAGCGTAAACTGTATTTAATAATTTTAATATACAATAGACTGGAAGAAAACTTAGCAGCCGAAGCAAGCATTTCATTTAAATTAGAAAAGTTGTCTACAGTATCAGTCCTTATCAGGCAGGTAGCGACTTTAATTGGGATAATGTTTGAGAGCCAAAAAATGACTTCATGCAGTGAATTTGGAGAAGCGCTGACAGTGGAGTTTCATATTAATTAAAACACTAATCTTGGCAAGTAAACAGGGTGTCTGGAACCTGCTTGTGCAGGCACATTTTTAGAAACAGAGGTCAGGCTTAGTCCAGGAATGGCACAGTTAAATAAGGCGATTATATTTAACATGTTCATTATAGCTTAACTTTAAATGGAAATAAATGAACTGACCACTGAAGGCTTACTGGTTTTTATTCAAAGGCTTGTGATAAACCCCTACAGTCTTTGTCCAATACTTTGTTAACACACCTGTATATGAAAGTAAATCTGAAAAGTTGACGAGGTATGCTGCTCAGAGGGAATATATTGTAGACCCAGGTTAATATAATCAGACAGAAAGTTGATGTTATATATAAAACAGCATCTCTTTTGACACACATATAAGCTTGTATTGTATTGTATTGTATTATAGCACGGATCCTGTGAATTTTGGTTCATCTGACTTTTTAGAGAAAGGAGGGGTTGAAAATGAGAACTATGAGATCATGTTCCAATATTTTGGAAAGGAGTTATATCCAATTAATTTTGAATGTTTTTTTTATAAACTCCAATTAGTTTTAAAAAGCTGACCGGATCCTTCTGGAATATATCATTAACTCAAAGATAAGAACTGTCAAGGCAGATTGATGGTCAGATTTAATTGGGACTCCTGATGTATTCAATGAAGGGAAAATCCTATATAAGCCCAGAGCAAGACCCCATTCGATGTCACTGAACCTGATCTTTATTTATTTATTTATTTATTTGTTTATTTAGCAGACGCCTTTATCCAAGGCGACTTACAGGGACTAGGGTGGGTGAACTATGCATCAGCTGCAGAGTCACTTACAATTACATCTCACCTGAAAGACGGAGCACAAGGAGGTTAAGTGACTTGCTCAGGGTCACACAATAAGTCAGTGGTTGAGGTGGGATTTGAACCAGAAACCTCCTGGTTACAAGCCCTTTTCTTTAACCACTGGACCACACAGCCTCCTTGCAAGCTGATGCGGTCCATGCTTTGAGGGTCTCTCAAAAGCTGATTGCTGTTTAGTCGTATTTAGTATAAAGTCTCTTTTGAAGCCTTTTGAAGACAGTTCTTATTTTTCAATATATCCTACACTACACTTCCATATATTGGAAGATAAGCATATATTTGAATTTATATCTTGTTTATATTGGATGCATTGCTATAAGGTATAGAAATTATGTTCTAGTCTTAAGAGAGTGGTATATTGTAAGTTGTACGATTTAGTGGTGGGTGCTTTAGCTTTTTGCATTTTATAGCCTGAAGGCTAAGCATATGATAACCATATTTGTATTACTGTATTGAAGTACTAATGCCGTTAAACCTGTAAAAGCACTGGATCACCCAGATTGCTTATTACTTGGGATTTACGGTGGTCTGCGCAACCAACCAATCAATTCTTTAAGAAGAAACATAAGAAACATAAGAAAGTTTACAAACGAGAGGAGGCCATTTCGCCCATCTTGCTCATTTGGTTGTTAGTAGCTTATTGATCCCAGAATCTCACCAAGCAGCTTCTTGAAGGATCCCAGGGTGTCAGCTTCAACAATGTTACTGGGGAGTTGGTTCCAGACCCTCACAATTCTCTGTGTAAAAAAGTGCCTCCTATTTTCTGTTCTGAATGCCCCTTTATCTAATCTCCATTTGTGTGACCCCGAGGTGACCAGAACTGAACACAATATTCTAGATAAGGTCTTAACTAATGCATTGTAAAGTTTTAACATTACTTCCCTTAATTTAAATTCAACACATTGTCTCGATGAAGACATTTCTGAGTCAACATAAGCTCCTAGGTCTTTTTCATAGATTCCTTCTTCAATTTATAATGCACATTTTTATTGCCTGCGTGCAGTACCTTACACGTTTTTCTATTAAATGTCATTTGCCATGTGTCTGCCCAGTTTTGAATGCTGTCTAGATTATTTTGAATGACCTTTGCTGCTGCAACAGTGTTTGCCACTCCTCCCATTGTTGTGTCATCTGCAAATTTAACAAGTTTGTTTACTATACCAGAATCAAAATCATTAATGTAGATTAGGAATAGCAGAGAACCTAATACTGATCCCTGTGGTACACCACTGGTTACCTCGCTCCATTTTGAGTTTTCTCCTCTAATCAGTACTTTCTGTTTTCTACATGTTAACCACTCCCTAATCCATGTGCATGCATTTCCTTGAATCCCTACTGTGTTCAGTAGGGATTCAAAGGGCACTACTACTGCTCTGATTCGTTAAAACTTCAAATTAAATGAGTCTGTGTGATTTTCTTGATTATTAAAAAGTTGTCTGGACATATAGCATGCCCAGTGCATGAACAAAACCACTTACATGAGTTTAAAACATCTCTGTCCTCCTTAAACATCTCCCCTGAGTTTAAGAGTGTGCTCAGAGCATATATATATATATAAAGAGTATGTGCAATTTGACAAAACCTATACCTCTAAATAATGTAGACTTTAACAGACAGCAGCTGTTAAACAAATAATATATGATTTCCACCCTCTTCAGAAAGCAAAAATGATAAAAGGGTGCATAGGATGACAAAGTACTGCAGATAGGGATGAGTAATCCTGTAGCTTGGACACCGGCAAAACGGGACTGCTCTTTCAAAGCACTACCAATGTAGCTTTGATCTGATATCGGCAAGACTCTTTCTGCTAGATCAGCAACACTGTGATCTCTGTGGAACTGTGGTTGTGGTCTGGTTTGATTTTGGTTTGTTGGGTTTGAGGAGGGTTGCCACCTGTCCCTGTTTTCCCTGGATCTTCCCAGTTTTGAGGAAGGTGTCCCGGGAATTGAATATGCCTTCCCGGATCACTAAATGCCAATCCGATACATTGAGCACAAGTTAGATAAATCAGGATACAATATGACTGCAATAAGCAATACGCACAATATTAATTAGTTGTCAATACTATAGCAGTAATATTATCAATGTTTCCTACTGGATGAATATTGGATTTCTAAAGACAGTGTACACTTTTAACACCCCCACCCCTACCTGCTTTTTTTTGTACCTCAGAGGTGCAACCCAGGGTTTGAGCACTAATTAAACTCCAAGTTACAGATCAAAATGGTTAGTTAGCACAGTCTTGTAAACCTTGGCAGTCTCTGGCTTGAGTGAGTGTTCAGGTCAGGACTGAGGCAAACTGTCCGGACTTTAAGGGGGAGTTCTCCTTAGACCTGCCAGAACCATGCCTATCTGTTGCCAATTTTTTAAGAAAATGTTTTTCAAGAAAATAATTTTGCAGTTTTCTTACATTGAAACTTTTTTTTTCAGTCAGTCAAAAATGCAGCATTCTGTCCATTCATCTAATGAACCTGTTTCTCTAGCTACAGCATTTTCTCTGGAGCAGTAAAGTGCAAGTAAAGTAAGATTTTTGGGGTTATTTTGTGTCCCATTTCCTTTATATTAGGCGGATACTATGTAGTAAAATGGCACTTTTCAGTAATGTTTACTCAGCGTGTAATTACATAAATACAGCGCGCTGTCAGAGTGAGCTTGAAATAAATGTCATTCTGGTACTCAATTTTTTGAAAGGAATTTGAAACCAAACACAGGCATTATTATTATATCCAGTTCTTGAAAAATATGGTTGCATCTCTAAAATGTATTACCCTGTCGTGTCAGGTTAAAGTCATGATTAGCAGCTTGCATGTAAAGTATTGATCAGTACGAGATGAGATCCATACAAATCAGTACCTGGTATCTACACCAGGGGGCACTAATGAGCTTTAAACCTTTATCAAATAAAAGAAAGCAAAAATAAATACATCAGCTGTGAAATTTGTTGTTTTGAACAGTTATCTCCTAATGGGTTGTTTGGGGGCAAGATTGAAGTGTCACAAATTTTCTCCCTTAAGATTATTATTATTATTATTATTATTATTATTATTATTATTATTATTATTATTATTATTATTATTATTATTTTAATTTATTATTGCGCCTTTCACACCTAGGTGACTCATGGTGCTATACAAAACAAAACAATCAAACACAAATCAACATTACAAAACGCTGTCAGTAACAAATTATATCTATAGATACATAAATAAAATACAATAAAATAGGTAAATAGAGGTAAAATCGATCATCATAAAAGTACAGTATATTATAATAAACAGTGCAGACTGCAGTAAAAAAAAATACAGCAAAGAATAAGTGCGTCTTAAGTCTCTTTTTACTATTGTGGATTTTACTATTGTGGATTCTCTCATAAAGGTTGGTAGTGAGTTCCAAAGAAAAGGAGCAACACAGCTAAAACCAATAAAAGTACGAATCACACAAATGCTCAGTTATTTTTTATTAGTCGCCAATTTAAGAACTGTATCAGTACAATTAGAATTGCTTTTAAATTTATTTTTATTAAAGACTCCCCTGGACCTTCCACAGTTGATCTCATCAGATAAAAAACAGCAGTTCTGGTACTGTAAATTGTGAGAGAAAAACAAGCAAAGCAGATAAATAAATAAATAAATAAATAAATAAATAAATAGTTTATAACATTATTACTTACCTATGTTTTTTTTTAAATTTTAAATAAATGTGTAGCATTTATTTATGCTTTTATATTACATTTAAGTGCGGTTTTTGGCTGGTTTAAAAAATACAATTTGCCTACTTTTTGGCTGATTACTTCCAAAACTTGGTGCGTTGCAAAAAAGGGTTGCGGGACACGGGAAAAACATGGACACACATTCCAACTCACCAGCACCTCATTCCTACCCCACCAAATCATAGCCTATACACCTTGTTTCCATGCACATTTACAATGTTACCAATGTACTAACTGATAAGGTAAGCCAGTTGCAAGGGCAGCTGTTCATTCCAATTACTGGGTCTCTGCACTGACTGATATACAAAGCTGCTTTAAACCTGTGTTTATGTATACAGTAAGATGCACTTTTGCTGTCTTCTTCGTCAGCATTTTTACTAAAAAAAGTGTGTTAGCCTTCTTAAAGTAGTCCTGTAGTTTGTAATAGAAGTTCCGAATGTTCTCTTCATTGCATCACAAGGACAACTGACTGAATCAGACAATTGTGTGGGAGATGTGTGGACTTCTGACTCTGCAAACATTTAAAATACGCGTCAGTTATCAAAGACTCTGATTCGGAGTGTACCATCAAAACTGGTTATGTAAGGAACAGGACAGTGATTTTTTTTGTTCCAAGTGGCAAGAAGCAGAAAGACTAATTTGATTTCCCCATGGAAAAGATATCGCTTCACTGGTGCCCAGGCACCGAAAATAGAGCGGTCGGGCGCCATGAAAGCATTTTCATAACAAAATCGATAAAGATTCTTAAGTTAATCCTATAGAAAAATGTACTGCAACGGCATTCCGGCTTCACTTCATCACTGGTATTAACCATGAGACTTTCTGTATCTGTATCTAGTGGTATATTAATTCACAGCAAACATTATGTGCAATGGAAGGGGGGAGGAGTGTCATTCAAATACCTTTTTTCCTATGGAATATAAACCCATTGTTATACAGCACCTGCATTAACTTCACAGAAAATAAGGACTCCCAAACTGGTGTAATTAAAATCCAGCATATGTACATGATTACAGTAAACTCACTACATTATGACAAAGGGAGTACAATGAAGAGCTAGTTAGGAGGGAGTTTATATTATTATTATTATTATTATTATTATTCTTTTAAACAGCTCTATCTGTGCTATGAAAGCCCAGACTAAATCTAGAAAACTTGTGTACTCATTCTGAATGTTGCCAGTCTAGTTACTGTGCTAAGTAAAAATAAATAAATAAAGGCAGGTAGGGTCACTAACAGTTCCTTCAAATCACAGTGTAATGGTTGTTCAAAGCATTTAAGAAAAAGTCAGGGCTTATTGTACCTCGAATTCCACACAATAAAGCTCTTTCGGTAACTAGAGTAACTGCTAGTTGTATATGTCTGCGGAGGAAAAGATTGGTCTTAAACTGACCCTTTCAGACCTGCTCAAGCAGAACTTCCAAGTGTACTTTCTGTAACAGTGCTATTGTGATTGGGGGCACACAGCCCACAAATCCCATAGGGTATAATAACCTCTGTACTTCCTGGTGGAGTGCAGCATGAGAAAGTCGTGCTGCGGTTTCAAACTGATTCAGTTTTATTTATATTTTAGGCATTTATACAACCGCCAAACAAAAAATGCAGCAGGAATTTCTGTAGGATTTTGCTAACTATTCAAACTAGCAATTCACACGACCTGGGTACGAGAAATGCATGACTGTGGGTTAGTATGGCTTACCATAATTATCTGATTAGTGTGCATATCTTTTACAAATGTTAGAACAATCGGTGTGTGTTAATAGTTAACCAATAACATGCATATATTCTCCTAAAATATGTAAAAGAGAGCACATAATTAGTTAATTATGGTAACAGAAACTCTGCTTAACATTTTCAGGTTATAGATTATAGGATTATCAAGTGCGAAGGTCTATGTATGTGGGTAATATTGACCCGAGCATGTTTTTAATAGTCTGCAAAGGGCATTCATTATACAAGGGGTGTGTGTTATACAAGAAATGCATGTTCTATAAGAGATGCAACCCATACCTGTTATACACAGCAGTGTGTTATTCGGCAATTGAAAAAAAGCCAAAAATAGGTGTGCATCGCGCACTCCATCAAATCGGAGATTATGTAGAGTTCAACTGATTATTCAAGCAGGGTAATACGGTAAGTCCTGATGACTCTCTGTTTAACGATGGCAGTTCAGCAACTGTGACATAGTTGGACTGGCTTAGTTAGAAGTCAAGGTTATACGTGGCAGTAATCCCTAAATGACACAGGAGACACTGTACAGCTCTGACTGCAATGCATAATTTATTTCCTGATGGGTTTAGAACAGGGGTGGGCAATTCCGGTCTTGGTGGTCTAATTAAGTAATTTAGAGCGCAGTTGGAAAAAAAGCCAGGAGGGGCACCAGCCCTCCAGGACCGGAATTGCCCACCCCTGGTTTAGAACAACCAAGAAGTCAATGTTTCTCTCCATCGATTTAAAAAGTCTCAGGGACTGGTATGTGGAGCCAATCCATTATTTATTCAAAAGATTAGTACATGGCAGTGTAGCTAATACGATATTAATAACCTAAGTCAGCACCATGTAAAAGGTGCTTTCTCCCCTATAAAATAGAGCAGGTTGAAACTTCCTCAAGGGGTCAATAATGACTTTTGTTTTTGTGCTCTTGTTCATGAAACATTGGAGCTTCTTTAAGACTGTGGGAAGCTCCCTGTGCAGGATTTTCTGCTCAACTGATCGACTGTGTTGTATTTGGGAAGGTGTTTTACATTCAGACTCCCCCCACTGTTTTTTTTTTGTTTTTTTTAAACCACTATCTGTTGGACTGTTATGTATACATTTGGTTTAGCGTACAAGTCAAGGTTTAAAGCAGACCCTACAGAATTCAGATGAAATAAGTGCTGTCATGTTCTGTGCTGACACTCCAGCTTAGGAGCTGTACCAACAGTGCAATGGTACGTTGGAGCTGGCATCCTGCAATATGTAACGACTGAACATCTGATTGCACTGGTTCGGTGTGATGTGTTGTTTCGGTTCAAGTACAGTAACACATTATTCAGTCTCAACTTTATGTAAAATTGTATTGGCATTGTGGCCCCCTCATTCGTGTCAGTTCCCCAAATAAAATCACATCCCAGCAAGTATTTTGAGCAAAAATACTAAACACTAGTGAAAATACAGTGACTAATCCATTCAGCCACTGATCTAAGAAAGCTTATGTTGTTACATGGTTTTGGGTAGACAATTATGTTAAAAAAATAGTTGGTTACATGCTGCAGAAAATGCTGCCTTGGTTTTGTTACCGTCTCTGCATTTCACATGATCTATCACTGGCTCTTTTTCCTGTCACCAGAGGACAGTGGAAAGGGTAGAGTTATGTCTAACTGTGTGGCCTGAGAGGCTTCCTTTATTAAAACTGCAGTCCCCACACTACTGTACCTCCTACCACAGTTGCTCTGTATACCATTCTATTCTATTATTATTAGTAGTAGTAGTATTATTATTATTTATTTCTTAGCAGACACCCTTATTTATCCAGGGCGACTTACAGTCGTAAACAAAAATAAATTTCAAAGAATCACAGTACAAGTATTAATACAACTAAGAGCAAGATAAAATACAATGACTTTGGTTCTAGCAAGAAGTAGTATATGACAAAATACGATTCAATAACGGAGCAGATAGCAGTGTCAGTGATAGTTACATCAGGATATAATTAAATACAAAATGCTACAGATTAAATGACACAGATTACAGTTCTCTAAAGTACAGGATTAAATGCAGTAAAATAGGGAGCAGATAAGAGCAAGTAAAGCGCATTTAAGGAAGAGTGATAAGTGCCCAGAGGGAAAAGAGGAGTTCTACAGGTGCTGTCTGAAGAGGTGAGTCTTGAGGAGGCGCCAGAAGATGGTCAAGGACTGGGCAGTCCTGACATCTGTAGGAATGTCATTCCACCACTGCGGGGCGAGGGTGGAGAAGGAGCGGGCTCTGGAGGCAGGGGAGCATAGAGGAGGTAGAGCCAGTCTTCTAATGCAGGAGGAGCGGAGAGGTCGAGTGGGGGTGTAGGGAGAGATGAGGGTCTGGAGGTAGCTGGGTGCAGTCTGGTCAAGGCATCTGTAGGCGAATAAGAGTCTGGAACTGGATGCGAGCGGTGCTCAGGAGCCAGTGGAGTGAGCGGAGCAGTGGAGTTGCGTGGGAGAAGCGAGGCAGAGAACACCAGGCGAGCAGCGGAGTTCTGGATGAGCTGGAGCGGACGGGTGGCGGACGCAGGGAGGCCAGCCAGGAAGGAGTTGCAGTAGTCTAGGTGGGAGAGTACCAGGGCCTCTCCCGCCTAGACTATACAGCTAATGTCAAACTAATTTTGCTTCATAAAGTCGAATGAAACCTGCTGAATAATGTTACGTTAACATTTTGAATTACATACCGCTTTGTAGTTTTCCATATACTTAATGCAAAAATTAAACAAATTGACATTTCTAAATCTAACATGAAATACTGTACTACTGTTGGCTTCCGGTAGACTTTTTCGAAATCATTTTGTAGTTTCTTTGACTACATAATGTTAAATAAAATATTGAAATTATGTTCATTTTTTTTTTTTTAATGATATCTCAATCTTAAAATTGTAGGTGATGCAATACTTTTGGCCATAGCTGTATTATACTGTAGATACTATATTCCAGGGGTCCAATTTAAAGGTGACCTAACCAAAGTTTTAAAATGGAACTTATTAGCACTATCAATATTATCAATCCTCCACCTTTTCTGTTGAAGATTTTGCCAATATTTCAGTTTGGTATATGTAGATATTTAAAAGACAGCTCTAGAAATCAAACATTGCTGCTGTATCCTGGTGCCTAATAACTTCATGTGTTCTAGTTGAGACTCACTGCAGCTGTAATCAGATCCTATGACCTACCGTGACCAAGATGCAGCAATGCATCTATAGCTTTTCATTTGATCCTGAAATAATGCAAAAAAATAAATAAATAAAAAAGTGAAGAACCAAAATGTTTTTAGCACAATAATTTATTGTTAATAAAGCTAATAAAGTGTAAGGATTTTGCATTTACAGTGATAGGCACCCACTTGAACATGCTGTCCATGTTGCACACAGGCATTATTTGGTTAGGTGAATTTCCTTTTGTTTCTTCCTGCCACATTAATTATCTAAGACTCACCTGTTGAATGTTAAAATGGAGGTTGCCTTGCTTTTTTTTTTAACATTCAACCTTTTGAAGACGTTGTTTATTTCCCCTCTATTTGGAAAGAAATAGTGCTCAAATTTTTAAATTTTCTAAGTTTATTTTGTGAATGTCAGATGATCAGCATCGTTTGTACTGTGAAAGTATATATCGTACTGATGAAAGTATATATATTGAATATATATTGAATAAATATGTTTTTGCTTGTGAAGGCCTCGTGCACTGTTTGAACACTGTCGTTTACAGCAGGTGAATTACACGTTTTCTATTTTTTTTTTAAATGTGGCAGCCTTACTTCATACATAATTTAAAACAGATGAATTATAAATTCAAGAAGGGGGTGGGGGAAGTGCAGTGGG